>JABUQX010137150.1:12500-20498 GCA_015478945.1 Trachelipus rathkii | reverse complement strand
TTAAAAAAATACCTCCCCCCCCCCTACATATAAATTTTTTTTTGAGTCCTTTGGGCTATATTGCGGTACAGTATTGTTTTTAGTACTAATCTAGGAATATATCTATCAAATTTGAAGAGATTTCGCTGTATAGTTTTTTTTTTTACAGCCAATCTTATAGTTGTCAATGGAAATAACAAAATAAAAAAACACCCATTTTTCAAATAATAATTAAAAATAATAATAATAAACATTAAGTAACAAAAATTGGCTAGATCAACTGCAAAAGGTCCAATACACATTATCTATATGAAATTAGTTGTCAAAATTAAGAAATTCACCGTAAAATATGGTGTGGGCAGATTTTGCCCACACCGTACGCGCGCGTATGCAAAACGGATCCGTACGCGTGAGGGGTATATACTTTACAACAAAAAATATTCAATCAGGACTAATCTGGTCAGAGATTCATATTTGCCAAAGCAGTCTGCTGAATTGTTGGCTTCCAGGCTGAAAGAGAAAGGAATACTCAGATCTGGCACTAGTGTCTCCTTTTATCATAACAGAGAAGCAGCACTGCGAAAGTACTTCCATTCAGATGGTCAACTTGTTTATTGTAATGATGTTGAAGGGATTTTTCTCAATATGGGACTGCTCGCATATGATTCAAGTGAATGGAGACTTTTTATTGACAGTAGTAAAAGAAGTTTGAAATGTGTTACTGCACAACAGAAATATATATGGTTCAATCTAAATAGGACACTCTGCAAAAATGAAAGAAGAGTATGGCAACATCATGAAAATTCTGGATAGATTGCAATACTAGAAGTTTGAAATGTGTGTTACTGCACAACAAATATATATGGTTCAATCCCAATATGATACTCTGTATAAATGAAAGAAGAGTATGGCAACATCAAGAAAATTCTGGATAGATTGCAATACTATCTTCATGGATGGTTAATTTGTGTGGATTTGAAAATGGTTAATTTTCTGCTAGGGTAGCAAGGAGGTTATACCAAATACCCTTGTTTCCTATGCTATTGGGACAGTAGGAAATCATTAGAACACTGAGTGACAAAGACCTGGCCACCAAGAATCAGTTTGACGCCTGGTGACAAGAACATCAAGAATGAGCCTCTGGTTGATAGGAATAAAATTGCATTTCCGACACTGCACATAAAACTTGGGTTAATGAAGATCAAAGCTCTTGATCACACTGGAGACTGCTTCAGCTATATTTTTTCAATCTTTCCAAGTCTCAGTGCCAAGAAGAAAAAGGCAGGAATATTTGATGGCCCTCAAATAAGAAAACTCATCAGGGATCCACACTTTGTTACAACAATGACTGCGGCAGAGGCTAGAGCTTGGAATTCATTCTCTGATGTGGTACGGAATTTCCTTGGGAACAGGAAAGCAGACAACTACTGAGAGATTGTGGAGGAGCTGCTCTTGAGTTTCCAAGCACTTGGATGTAGAATGAGCATTAAAGTTCACTACTTACATAGTCACTTGAACGACTTTCCAGAGAACTTGGGTCACGTGAGCGAAGAGCAAGGTGAACGCTTTCATCAAGACATTAAAGTTATGGAAGAACGCTACCAAGGCCGATGGGACACTGGCAGATTACTGCTGATCCTTAATGAGAGACATTCCACAAGCTGTACATTGGGAATCGTCAAAAAAAAGGTACCCAAACCATCCATATACCTATCCAGTCCTTTCTTAAATGTTGCAATTGAGTTGCATTCAACAACCTCCTGTGGCAAACCATTCCAAATTTTAACAACCCTATTACTGAATGAATGCTTTCTTATATCAAGATGGCATAATTTTTAATTTTCTTATTATGCCCCCTGGTCACCTGTCTGTCCTCTACTATGAAGAATTTACTGGTCTCTGTATTATCAATAGATGTAAATATTTTGTAGACTTGTATCATGTCCCCCTCTGATAAATCGCCTTTCTAAAAAATATTCTCAACTCCTTCAGCCTCTAATCATAGTCTTACCCTCAAACCCAGAAATCATCCTTGTTGCTCTATGTTGCACTTCCTCTAGCATATCTTAGTCTTCTTTTTAAACAGGGCCTAACTTGTGCAATAATATACTCTAATACTGGTCAATATAGCTATTATACAGTTTACTAATAATTTCTTTGCTCTTGTAAACAACATTGCGATTTATTATGCCCATCATCTTTATTCCTTGCTTCCAAGCACTGATTAGCTTCTTTCAAATTACTGCTTATAATCACATCTAAATCTTTTTCCTGGTCCACAGACTCTAACCAATCTACATTCATATTGTAGTTAAAACTTTTATTTGAGTAACCTAGGTGAAGAACCTTACACCTTTTACTATTAAAATTTATTTGCCACTTATCTGCTCACCAAAGAAGTTTACCAAGATCATTTTGAATCTTATATATCCTTCACTATTCCTAACTGAGGTGGCCACTTTGGTATCATCTGCAAACTTAGAAACCTTGCATTTAAGTCCCTGGTCTAAATCATTTATATATATCGGTATGAGGAACAATAGTGGCACCAGCACTGAACCCTATTTCCCATGATGACTTATTGTCATTTAGTTGTACACACTGTTTTCTATTCCACAACCATTCTTTGATCCAACCATATACCACTCTCACCTTTATCACATTGCAATAACTTCTTCATCAGCCTTATGTGGGGAACCTTTTCAAAAGCTTTACTAAAGTCTAAATATACAATATCAACTGTCTCCTCGTCAATGCAGTCAGTAATGTATTCCATAAATTCTAAAAGGTTTGTTTGACATGACCCACCCTTTCTGAAACCGTGCTGGGAATTATAGGTGTGTTACTTTAAATATTTCTACCTATGGAGATAAAGAGGAGGAGATAATAGATTTCATGAAGGAGAGGAAGAAAGATATGTTGGGGATGGCGGAGATGAGAGTGAGGGGGTGTGAGGAGGGTAAAGAAATGGGAGAAGGATTTGTTCTGATGTATAGTGGGGTGAGAGAAGGAATAAGAAAGCATGGTGTCGGAATTATAGTGGGACCAAGACTGTCACCATGTATACAGAAAGTAAAAATTATAAATGAGAGGTTGATGATGTGCGTATTGAAGATAGGCCGGATAAAATATAGAATATACCAGATATATGCACCACAACAGGGGCACTCAGAGGAGGAAAAACTAGATTTATGGAATTGATGGAGGAAGAGGTGGGGGTGGAGGAGGAGGGGGAGGGTGCCTGTTGATGGGAGATTTCAACGCTAGAGTAGGAAAGAGAAGAGAGATGGAGAGAGTATTGGGACCATTTGGAGAGGATACAAGAAACATGGAGGGAGAGAAAGACGACTTAAAGAGAAACGACCTAAAAAACAGTTGAACACGTTTTTCGCCAACAGAGTCTCACATCTAGCTGATGCAGAGATGGAACTAAAAGTGTCAACAATACTCACCCAAAATCGGTGATAGACTACGATAGTTCCGATAAAATGGACATGAGAAATGTAAAGGTGGGATCCCGGAGTGTCCTTAGATGCGGATCAGACTGGTGGTGGCGGGACACAAGATAAGAGAGATATAAATATGGGAAGGAGGCAAGACTGATGATATGAAGAATCAACAAACACACTAAATTATAACGAGAAATGCAGAAACCCTATGAATAAGAAAACCAAGACTTGCAGGATGTCATTATGAAGTGCAGAGAAACCCTTGGTAAAGATGAGAGAATTAGGGAAGAGACATACAACTATGGGTAATTAAGAAGGAAGTACAATTAAAGTAAAAGAGGGAAAAGAGAAGTGGCTGAAAAGAAGAACAGCGGCAGCAAGGGAAGAATATGTACAGGCAAGGAATGAGGCAGAGAATAAAGAGGAGGGCAAAAAAGATGGAGGCGGAGAGAATGGCAGGAGAAATAACGAGAGATGTGGGCGAAGGGAAGGAAAAGATATTTAAGATGGCGAAGGCATATAGAAAACCAAAAACCGTAACTAGAAATATAAAAGATAGAACGGAGATTCTAGAGACCGAAATGGAATGATATGGACTGTACCAGAAGATCTGCCAATGAAGATACGATGTTAAATGGATCAGACGAGGGAGGAGGAGGAAGGCGGAGACAACGCAGAATGAATATGAGGGAGGCTATAAAGATTGAATAATGGTAAGTCCCAGAGAGATTGGAGTGGCGGTGGAGCTGGTGGAGGGAGTATATATTTATGGAGAATCATCAGCCACTGGTCATGGTTGAGAGAGGGAAAGGTGCCGGAAAGATGGGGCAAAGCATAATAATACCGATATATAAAGGTAAAGGAGATGCAGGAAGCTGTAATAATTATAGAGGCATTTCACTGATGGACCATCTGGCAAAAATATACGAAAGAATATTGGAGAGGAGGATGAGATGTAGAGCCGAGACTCGGAGAAGAACAGTACTGGTATAGAAGAGGAAGAGGAACGACTGGACCCTTATTCATTAATTCAAGAACGGTCTTATGAAGATGCTGAATATGGTGGCAAGAGATTCTTGTAGCGCTCATCGACCTGCAAAAGGCATTTGATCTGGTGCCAAGGAAAAAGTCATTAGAGCAGTGGAGGAGAATGTGATGGAGAGACGAAAGAAGGCAATAGGAAAAAGAGAAATGTACAAACAAGAACTGGAGTGAGAACGATAGATGGTTTGAGGTGAAACAGGAGTGAAGCAGGGGGAGTGTTTTATCTCCACTGCTGTTTATATTATATTTAGATGTGGTAATAAGTGGAAAGTGAGGGAGAGACTGGGAGAATTTGAAGGGGACATATTGGTATGTGGACGATCTGGCATGTTGGAGCGTAGAGAGAGGAGACGATTCGAGAGGTGGTGGAGTTGTTTACGGAGGAGTTGGAAGCAGGGATGAGGATAAACGTACAGAAGACAGAGATATTAACAACAACCGAGGAAATGAGGAGGGGCCGAGATGGTGGGTGAGAGGGAGGAGGTGAAGAAGGTAAATACCCGCAATTATCTCTATGTCGCCTTAGCAGAAGGGAGGAAGGATATGATTTACAATTAATGGAAAAGTGATGATTTGAGTTATGAAAGCAGATACCCCATGATGAAGATGTTACTTGAATATGTGAAAAAAGTACTTTTAATGATATACTTAACCTGACGCTGTACGGAGCGGAAAAACATGTAATAAACAACGTAAGAGATATATAAGAATTACGTCAAGTGATATGAGGCCAACTGTTGATTTGGAAGTATAAGAGAACAAATAAGAATGAAGTAATTAGATGCATATAGGGGTAAGAATGATGATACTGAAGATGGATGTGTAGATTGATGGTAGAAGGAGAGGATGGAGCAGGACAGAATGCCGAAAAGAAGATGGGAATGGACACCAGAGGGCGAAAACAACTGGCGTAACCCAAGAAGAGGATGGCGGGTGGAGGACTCTGGAAAGATGTCAGCTACCAAATATGAGAGCGCTAAAGAGAAGAGGAACAGTGCAGGAGAGGGACGTCTGAAGAAAGACGCTTGCGCGGCTGACAGGATGAAAATCCTTCCTGGGAGAGAAAAGAAAAAGAAAAGAGATATATATATATATATATACATATATATATTATATTGTTGGTTATATATATATATATATATATATATATATATATATATTATAAAGCATATATATATATATATATATATATGTTATATATAATAAGAGATATATATATATATATATATATATACATATGATATATATATATATATATATAATATATATATATATATAAGCACTTTATGATTTAAACTAACGAACACTCCTAGATTTATAGATAACAGCTGTCAGGGCCCTCAAACAGTTGGACAAATGGGAGACTTCGTCCCTCTCTCTGATCTCCCACCGGCCCGAGCCCCAAACAGTGCCTCTCGAACTTCAATTTTTAGAAGCCAGAGCCGATGGGGACAGAGTCCAACCTAGATAGCCATGAACTCTGACAAACTGATATTCATGCGGCCTACCTGAGGTGTTCGTTAGTTTTAAATCATAAAACGACAACTGATATCTATGTAGTCTACTCTAAGGTGTTCGTTAGTTTAAATCATAAAACGACTTTACATATATATATATATATATATATATATATATTATATTATTGTTATTATTATATATATATATATATATATATATATATATATATATATATATATATATATATATATATATTTATTTATATATGATATAAATTATATTTATATAATTATTTTTATATATATATATATATATATATATATATATATATATATATATATATATATATATATATATATATATATATATATATATATATATATATATATATATATATATATATATATATATATATATATATATATATAATAGATTAAGAGTCACACATATTTGAGACCAAAATTTTGTTCATTTCTGTTCAGAAAGTTAGTAAAGTTAGGTTTTTAATTAAAATCTTCTGGAATTATGCCAAAAGCTTGCCGCTAAAGAATTTTCTTAAAAAATTTAACTTAACCTAAGTTTTCTGAACTTAGAAATTTTTGTGGACATAAAAATTTTTTGGTCTCAAAATGTATGGGTCGCGGTCTACAGTATTACCTATATATATATATATATATATATATATAAGTTAATTTTCATTTTTAATGGAATTGTAAAAGTATTCTGGAAAATAAGGAAGTTTTTGAGATTTATTTAGATCATCTTTTAATTTTAGAGAGTTTTTATATTTTAAAAATATAATAAATTAGGCTATAAAATGACCTTCAATAAAATTTCACTTTTGAAAAATATGAGTTTTTTTAACTTTATTATAAAATGAAAAATTGTGGATGGATTTTAATTTTTTCAACAAAACTGAGTATGTTAGCTGAACTATAAATAAATTTTTGATCCAAACAGTATTAGTGGCAAAATCACGGGGTTTAATCTGTCCGATCACCTCCTACCAAAACTGAATGAGGTGACTGACCACCATTGTTTTTCAGATTTACGATTATTATTGAGATCGTTTTTATTTATACAATTTTAAATATTATAAATAGTTACTTATATTAAGTAAAAATTAAAATAAAAAATGAAATTTATTTAATACGAATTCAAAAATTAATAAACTTTTGAAGGAAAGAACCACCACCTTATTTTTGCCTTATTTTATTTATCATTACTGACATTTATTACTTAATTTTAATATGATAAATAATTATTACATAGTAAAATTAAAATATAAAATTGAATTTTCTTACGTAAAAGAGGAACTTAAACAGATGTCCGAAATATCCCTCATCGGTGGTCTGCTCTCACCCTCCACCGTCAGGCTGAGGGAGTTTTATGAAAACTTTAACAAAACTTTAATATTATTATTATTTTGTGTGCTTATTACCCACTATATGGCCTTGACCTAAAAAAAAAAAATCAAAGGTATTAGGAAGTCAGAGACGGTTATACCCTAAAGTGGTCCAGTCACCCAGCCCGACAACAATTATATATATATATATATATATTATATATATATATATATGTTATATATATATATATATATATATATATATATATATATATATATATATATATATATATATATATATATATATATATATTGTAACTCAATCGTCTCAAGAATTAAGCGTCTATCTAATACAGTAATACTGACTCACGCAGCTTGTTTCAACATACTAAAATTTTCTACTGATATACAAATTTTCCCATAGGCCTACATTTATAGCACGATATCCATATAGGTTAGCCTTGGTTTAGGACCAAACTAGTTGAGTGTTATGAGAAGTTTTGTCAAGTATACAATAAAGTAAACTGCAGCTTAACAAATCTTATCCTAACCTTAACTAGAGGGGCAAAACCCATACCTAACCTATATGGACCGTGGCGTGACGCTGTAGACCCAAGCCTAAAATAGATACATATATGCTAAGTTGTAAACAGATTGACCAAGTTAGATGGTTAGACTATATATATATATATATATATATATATATATATATATATATATATA
>JABUQX010137150.1:0-7500 GCA_015478945.1 Trachelipus rathkii | reverse complement strand
TGCTGGGAATCGACCGGCTGGGAGACCGAAGAAAAGTGGATTGAGTCAGTAAAGGAATGCCTGGAGGAGAGAAATGTGAGTTTGGAAGAGGCGAGAAGAAAGGTGCATAATAAGAATGAATTCCGGGGTTTTGTGAGGGGGTATGGTTGTGGCCCACCTGTGTCTTGACTTGCAATAACTTCACCAGCCATATGTGGGGAACTTTATCAAAAGCTTTGCTAAAGTCTTGATATTATATATTTAGACTTTAGCAAAGCTTTTGATAAGGTTCCCCACATACGGCTGATGAAGAAGTTATTGCGATGAAATATAGGTGGAGTGGTGCATGGTTGGATTAAAGTGGTTGTGGAATAGAAAACAGTGTGTACAACTAAATGGCAATGTCATCATGGGAAATAGTGAAGAGTGGTGTCCCACAGGGTTCAGTGCTGGGGTAACTATTGTTCCTCATATACCTATATAAATGATTTAGACCAAGGACTTAAATGTAAGGTTTCTAAGTTTGCAGATGATACCAAAGTGGCTACCTCAGTAGGGAATAGTGAAGGATGTATAAAGATTCAAAATGATCTTGATAAACTTCTTGGGTGGGCAGATAAGTGGCAAATGAATTAATGAATTAAGTTTCTTCATCTAGGTTCCTCAAATAAAAGTTTTAACTATGATATGAATGGGGATTGGCTTGAGTCTGTGGACCAAGAAAAAGATTTAGGTGTGATTATAAGCAGTAATTTGAAAGTAGCTAATCAGTGTTTGGGAGCAAGAAATAAAGCTAATAAGATGCTGGGCATAATAAATCGTAATGATGTTTACAAGAGCAAGGAAGAAGAAAACTGTATAATGGCTATGTTAGGCCAGTATTGAGTATTGTGCACAAGTTTGGATCCTTTATTTAAAGACTTAGATATGCTAGAGAGAGTCAATGTAGAGACACAAGAGTGATTTCTGGGTTTGAGGGTAAGAGCTATGAGGAGAGGATGAAGGAGTTAGGAATGTTTTCTGTAGAAAGGCAATTTCTCATAGGGAATATGATACAAGTCTACAAAATATTTACATCTATTTTTAATACAGAGACCAATAAATTATTCATAGTAGAGCACGGACAGGAGACCAGGGGGCATAGTAAGAAAATAAGGAAGAATGCCTGCCATCTTGATGTAAGAAAGCATTCATTTAGCAATAGGGTTGTTAAATTTTGGAATTGTTTGCACAGGAGGTTTTTGAGTATGACCTCGAGTAAAGCTACGAAGAAAGGATTGGATAGGTATATGGATGGTTTGGAAATTATATAGTATATTTTAATTAAGCCAAATTAACGGGTTTTTAGTTACAGTAGTTATGGAGGTTAAACTGCATGTTACTATAAAGTTATTAAAGCTTGTAATGTGGTTGGTTGGCGTGTATTTTAGCTATAGTTTTTTTTCTTTTAGTTGTAGACTTTGTGTATACTATAAGTTATTGACAAGCCCTAGGATGCTTTGTGGATTTGCATGAGCATGTTTTGTTAGTGGGTATAAATATGTTATTGACAAGCCCTAGGGTGCTTTGTGGATTTGCATGAACATGTTGTTTGGGATTGGTTCTGTTGGTTTGACTGGGACAGTCTTGATAGGGCCCATGGCTTCTCTACTGTCTTTTTATTTAATGTTTGACGATGCCATTGAGTAGGGTCTGTTAGATCCCGTGAAGCTCTAGGGGTGGATTTTCTGAGGTAACTAGTTCTCACTAAAGGCAAAGTGGGACGGTAAGGCTGTGCTTGAATTTTTCACTTTCACATATTCTCTTCTACTTTTCGTTCGCATGTTGGCACTTTAACCCCAGTCTTGGGGAGAGAAGGTGGGTGATAATGACGATATATAAATACAAATGCAAAAAATGAAATAACTATTTTGAATGTTTTTTTTTTCAAATGCTGTCAATAATTCATCCTTTACTGATAATTTTATAAATGCCCAGTTTTTGGGTGGGCATTTATGAAATGGGCAAATGCCTGGACAAATGCCCATTTTATAAAAGATGTCAAAAAATTCACATTCGTGATATCACTATATATATATATATATATATATATATATTTTATATATTTAAATATATATATATATATATATATATATATATATATATATATATATATATATATATATATATATATATATATATATATATAAGCCATAATCCATAAAAGGGCCAGGAGAGTTATCCAAAAAGTGTTAGACTTACGGAAAAACTATTACATATTTAATCAAGTGCATAAAGCTTATTAGTATAAATACTTTTATACAAAATACGAATATCTAGAGACCGCATAGATACTGGGAGGTCGGGTCTTCTGCCTGACGCAGACGGGGTCTCTCTGTTCTTCACCTCTGCCTCGAGCCCCCCTAAAAATTAGAAGTTCAAGGAAACATATAATTCCATTAGGGGGCCTGAGCGATAGACAGAGGGAGTCCCCCCCATCGTCCACCTAGAGACCGAGAGACCCCGAATTCCTGATATCTATGCGGTCTACTCTAGGGTATTCGTTAGTTTTAAATCATAAACGACTTTACATATAATAGGCTTATACGCTGATTCAAATATGTAATTTATTTTTATAAGGGTCTTACTTTTTATTTTATTTATTTTATTTTTTTTTCATTCTGGTAATAAGCTTTATATACGCTGATTCAAAATATGTAATTTGTTTTTTTTTAAATGTGTAAGTGTCATACTATATATATATATATATATATATATATATATATAAAAAAAAGTTATATATATATATATATATATATATATATATATATATATATATATATATATATATATATATATATATATATATATTAGCAACGTTACCATTACCTGGCAATTTTACGATATTTCTTTATAAGCAACATTTTCGTTATTTTCATATATATATTCTTTTATTTATTATTTTTTTTTTTTTTTTTTTTTGTGTTGGCTCATTAAATCTATATATGAGAGAGGTTTTGGCAACACTGTTCTAGTACTTTGACATGGGTTCAAAGATACAAAACAATCAGCTATTTGAAAATATTGATATATAATCAGAATTGTTAAACTCAACTATTAATATATATATATATATATATATGTTATATATATATATATATATATATATATATATATATATATATGGTACTGTTACCCAGAGGGTTGTCACCCCGATTTTTATGAAAATTACAGGATATACTCTAAAAAATAATAATAAAGAATAGTGAAAACGAAAATCGTCGCTTTCCTTAGGAAAAAGCTACAGCCTCTCAAAGTTGTAAAAACCCCATAGGATTTGCTTTTAAAAAACAAAATTTTTTTTTTTTTTGAAATCACAGGATATACTCTAAAATAATGAAGAATAGTGAAAGTGAAAACGCTTAGGAAAAAGCTACAGCCTCGAAAAATTAAAAATTTTCCATAGACCTCTTCTTATAATAAAAAATTAGTGGGCCTCGTGTTCGTTTTAGGACCATCACAGGTTATGATAAGATTTGTTAATTCTACATAGATTTTCTCTGTGTATACCTAACCAAACTTATCATAACCTGACTTAGAGGGCCTGAAATGAGACCTAACCTGGATCGATCAATATTGAAAAGTCTATGGATTTTAACAACTTTGAGAGAGGCTGTAACTTTTTTTTCCTAAAGAGAGCGACATTTTCGTTTTCACTATTCTACTTTTTTTTCTATATCAACGATATTTTGTTTTTTTATGATTTGTCAGAAAATTTCACATTTACTCATATATATAAATAAAGATTTATATATATAAAAATATATATATATATATATATATATATATATATATATATATATATATATATATATATATATATATATATATATATATATATATATATATATATAAAGATATATAGTAGCATATATATATATATATATATATATATATATATATATATATATATATATATATATTTCGTATTTGTGTGATATTAATTTGTACTTTTTTTTATTGTATATTATGTACAAATATTGTTTTACAAGTTTTTTATTTTATTTACGTATACGTATTATTTACGTATACTTTGTATGTGTCCATAATTTTCAGAAATAAAAAAAATCCAAAAAGTGTATTAGGGAAAATAAGGAAGACAAGTTTTACCTAGTGTCCCAATACACCCCGCCCGACGCTATTCCTTGAATGTTGTCTCTTCCAAATTCAAATAACTGTCTTGGTGTCATAATTTGGTTGTTATAAGGTCGCTGTAGACTTGCCTTTGCAGCTAATCTTTTCAAGTACCACTGAGACCATCGCATGGTACTTTTCTATGGGAGGTGGCAAAAAAGTGTCATTGTGCTTTTATTCCAAAGTCAGTTATATGATGGCATAAATTTATAAATTTTTTATAATTTTTGTATTGAGTTACAGCTCCATTTGAAAAATATATAATTTCCCTTATATTGAAATCTAAACGAGGTGTATGATAATCAATCAGTTTTCTTTGATACAAGTGAACAGCTACTGTATCATGATAAAGTCAATCATATATAATCACCATGCTTAGATGATTCATTAGAACATTAGAAATAAAAAGAAAGTAAGAAGTCACATGGGTTTATTATAGAAGTCACATGGATGTATCTTGCAAAGGGATGGCTTCGACCCAGCAGGTGTAGCGGTCGATGCAGATAAGGATGTGGGTGTAGCCGTTAGAAGAAGGTAGAGGACCAGCTAAGTCTATGTGGACTTGGTCGAAGCATTGACTAGGAGGAAGAAATTGCTCGACAAGAGAGTCAGTATGCCTGTGGACTTTGGAACGTTGGCAACTAAGGAACTGTTTAGTCCAAAGCTTAGCGTTCTGGAGAAGGGAAGGCCAGACGAAAGGCTTGCCTACCTTGATTTGGGATCCTTTAACACCTGGATGCCAGATGTTGTGAATGGTGTTAAAGACAAGGTGACGCATAGGAGTAGGTACAACAGGGCGGGGTAAACGAGAAGACATATCACATAGAAGTGGGAAGGGGAAACCAAAAACTTCCACACTCTGAATGTCGAAAGTAGAGTTAGCTGGGAATGTAAATTCCTCCAGTGGCTGAAGGCGGGACATCTCCTCATAGTTGAGAAGAGGAAGAGGAGAAATAACACTAATGCAAGAAAGAGCATCTGCGTGGATGTTTTCTGCATCCTCCATCAATCTAGAGGCAACAGGAGCCACAGAGGGACAGTGCCGGATTAGGAGAATCAGATGTCCTAAGCAGAAAAAAATGATGCCCCCCACACGCACAAACATAAACATGTGGAAATAATAGAAATAGACTAATAGTATTTTTTTTTATTATTGAAACCTTTTAACATAATGAAACTACATTGTTTTAAACAAATTGGGCTATAAATTTCCTTATATATATTTTTGCTTGGATTTAGAACACTTTTTTTTCTACATTTATCCGCTGCAAAAATAGTTTAGCTTTGATTGGAGGGAATGGCACACTGAAGGTAAGTAGGGGGTAAGGGTTTGGCAGTGATGGATTCTCTCTATGAGGGGGGAACCGATAGACATTTGTGATAGGCATATTTCGACGCTGGAGATGAGCAAGGATATCGTCCGTTATATCCGAGCGGAACTCTGGAGCGTATATGGTACCTTTTGACGTATTACGGAAATCGTCAGGTTTGGAGATGATAGAGATATCTCCCAAACTGGAGAGAGAAGCTAGAAGAAGTCTATCGTCAGAAATTGTTGTTCTATTTGAATTTTTTAGTCTTTTTAACTGTGAAAAAGATCGTTCCGCAGAGCAATTCGTAATCATGAGAGTTAGAAATATACGTAACGCAGTTTCTACATTTTGAAAAACAGACTCGATGCCGTCTTTGACGATTGTTTCGTGTAGTTCAAAATGACTGAATTTTATTTTGCCGGTATCATCAAAATTTGACCGTGTGTAACAGTAAAACTAGCGAAGTTCATTAAAGAGATGCACATCCAAATCATTGGGGTACGATGCAACTAAATTATCACAGCTTTGCTTATACTGTCCATCCGATGAGTCCATGTTATTTAGAATGGAATAACATAAAAGAAATTTGATGATATACTTCACTTCTTCTCATCATTTGAGCTTTCAGTGCATCAATTTGGACGTAAAAAGTGGATACAAGAAATTTGTCTCTTGCATTAAAAACTGCTTCTGGTTCACTCCCATCATTCACTTGCTTTTTTCTAATTCGTCTTTCATAGCGGACATCTTTGTAACCAGTATCAGGTAATATGTTTTTTGCTAAATCTTCAAATCTAACAAACTCGTTCCTCAAATTCTGCATGTGATCAATTAGGGATTGATAAAGACGTGAACATGTTTGCATATCTAGTTCTTGCTGCTGAAGGGCTTTACTTGTGTTATGAAAGTGCTGTAAAATTTCATTCCATAGAACCAGCATGAAAACAAACTCAAATTCTTGCATATTATTCATAATGATTTCAACTTCTCTTATAGTTTCTCCTTTTTGAGACTTATCACTGTCGATGGTTTCTAAGGCATCCAAAATATTTGAGTATGATTTCATAACAGCGTCAGTTGCAACGGCTTGTGCCTCCCATCGAGTTTTGGATAGGGATTTCAATAATTTTTCGTCACCTATACATGTTTTTAAAATTTGCCAATGGTGAGTTAAAACGGAGAAAAAATTGTAAAGTATTTGGAGAGTTGAGAAGAAATTTACTGCTACTTGACAACTATCAGCTGCGTAACGCCCAACTAAATTTAGAGAATGTGCTGCACAAGGGACAAATATGGCATACTGGTTTTCTTCTAAAACCTCCTGCTGCATGTCTTTGTAATGACCTGACATATTGGCAGCGTTGTCATAAGATTAACCCCTGCACTTTGAGAAATCCAATTTGCAATCATTCATCAAATATTGCAAAACTTGCTTTGCCATTTCTTCCCCTGTGTGATTTTTCAAATTGAAGAAGGTTAAAAAATCTTTCAATTGGTTTTCCATCTGCTGGTGATAAGTACCTGAGTACAACACTCAGCTGGTCAGTATGGGAAAGGTCAGGGATTGAATCAACTGACAACCTATAATACTTTGCAGCTTTACTTCCTCGACAATTGTTGAACGGACTTTGTCACTCATTAAATGAATAGGTTCATCACAAGTTGTTTTTGATAAGTACGACGGATTGCCTTTACCTGAATTTCCATATTTTGAAATATGAGTTGCTAAAAACGGATCAAATTTAGAAACGAGCTCCAACGATCCCAAAAAATTTCCATATTGTAAAGATCCAAAGATCTCATTAGATTCACGAAAAGGTAATCCACGCTCAGCTAAAGTTTGAATGACTGCGACTACACGCTGTAAAACACGTTGCCAGTATTTACGTTCCTCATCTATCTGTTTGTCTTATTTGCCTGATAACGGAACTCTCTTTCTTCGAATTAAGTAAGATAGCATGGAATCTCTATGAGGTTGGCTCTTTTCATGATGTTCAACTACGTTAGGATTCCGCCAGTTACTGAATCCACCTTC
>JABUQX010137149.1:0-10000 GCA_015478945.1 Trachelipus rathkii | reverse complement strand
AAAAATTACACAATAATGAAATAGTAAATTACTTCAAAATTTTGATTAAAAAGAGGGAATTTTCGGATCTTAGGCTGGCAGAGTCCCTTCTTATAAGAAAGCATAGACCGGACATCAATATAAAATATAACGAAATGTCCGATTACCTAAATATTTTTACATAGAAGAAAGGAAAAAAGACACAATCTAAATTATCAACTTCACATTTATTAAATTTATTTTTCGTATATTTTAAATTTTAGTTTTAATCTTACTTATTATATTTGTAATAATTGTAATATTTTAAGTTTAATTTTTGCTTCTTTCATAAAATAAAGTCATATCCTTGAAAATGTCCACCGTGAGCGGACGAAAGCTTGGATCATTTCAGAAGGCAATTATTTTGTTTTATTCAAGAATTGTCTTAAAGAAAGTTAATGAAAATGTTAGGAAGGTTTTTAGGAATTTAGAAAAGTCTTGCAAAAATTATATTAAGACAAATGCTGATTTATTATTTCTAATATTATTATTATTATATTATTTTTATTATTATATTATATATCGGTATGAGATACGAGGCGATGACAGATTGGAAACGAGATAGTATAAGATCAACTCTTCGTTTCTGAAGTCATACACTTTACACTCTCAACCTCTTTTCTTTTTCTGAAGTCAGTTTCACTATACACTCTAACTTCTTCGTTTTTCTGAAGTCATTCACTATACACTCTCAACTTCTTTGTTTTCTGAAGTCATACACACTATACACTCAACTTCTTCGTTTTCTGAAGTCATTCACTATACACTCTCAACTTCTTCGTTTTCTGAAGTCATTCACTATGCACTCTCAACTTCTTCGTTTTCTGTAGTCATACACTATGCACTCTCAACCTTTTCGTTTTCTGAAGTCATTCACTATACACTCTCAACTTCTTCGTTTTCTGAAGTCATTCACTAAACAATCTCAACTTCTTCGTTTTCGGAAGTCATACACTATACACTCTCAACTTCTTCGTTTTCTGAAGTCATACTCTATACACTCTGAACTTCGTCGTTTTCTGAAGTCATTCACTATACACTCTCAACTTCTTCGTTTTCTGAAGTCATTCACTATACACTCTCAACTTCTTCGTTTTCTGAAGTCATACACTATACACTCTCAACTTCTTCGTTTTCTGAAGTCATACATACACTCTCAACTTCTTCGTTTTCTGAAGTCATACACTATACACTCTCAAGTTCTTCGTTTTCTGAAGTCATTCACTATACACTCTCAACTTCTTCGTTTTCTGAAGCCATTCACTATACACTCTCAACTTCTTCGTTTTCTGAAGTCATATACTATACACTCTCAGTTTCTCCGTTTTCTGAAGTCATTCTCTATACACTCAACTTCTTCGTTTTCTGAAGTCATACACTATACACTCTCAACTTCTTCGTTTTCTGAAGTCATTCCCTATACACTCTCAACTTCTTCGTTTTCTGAAGTCATTCACTATACACTCTCAACTTCTTCGTTTTCTGAAGTCATACACTATACACTCTCAACTTCTTCGTTTTTCTGATTATTCACTTATTACACTCTCAAAACTTCGTTCGTTTTCCGAAGTCATTCACTATACACTCTCAACTTCTTCGTTTTCTGAAGTCATACACTATGCACTCTCAACTTCTTCGTTTTCTGATGTCATTCACTATACACCCTGAACTTCTTCGTTTTCTGAAGTCATTCACTATACACTCAACTTCTTCGATTTCTGAAGTCATACACTATACACTCTCAACTTCTTCGTTTTCTGAAGTCATTCACTATACACTCTCAACTTCTTCGTTTTCTGAAGTCATTCACTATGCACTCTCAACTTCTTCGTTTTCTGTAGTCATACACTATGCACTCTCAACCTTTTCGTTTTCTGAAGTCATTCACTATACACTCTCAACTTCTTCGTTTTCTGAAGTCATTCACTAAACAATCTCAACTTCTTCGTTTTCTGAAGTCATTCACTATACACTCTCAACTTCTTCGTTTTCTGAAGTCATTCACTATACACTCAACTTCTTCGTTTCTGAAGTCATTCACTATACACTCTCAACTTCTTCGTTTTCTGAAGTCATTCACTATACACTCTCAACTTCTTCGTTTTCTGAAGCCATTCACTATACACTCTCAACTTCTTCGTTTTCTGAAGTCATACTTTATACACTCTCAACTTCTTCGTTTTCTGAAGTCATTCACTATACACTCAACTTCTTCGTTTTCTGAAGTCATACACTATACACTCTCAACTTCTTCGTTTTCTGAAGTCATTCCCTATACACTCTCAACTTCTTCGTTTTCTGAAGTCATTCACTATACACTCTCAACTTCTTCGTTTTCTGAAGTCATACACTATACATCTCAATTTTTCGTTTTTCTGATGTCATATCACTATATCATCTCAACTTCTCGTTTTCGGAAGTCATTCACTATACCTCTCAAACTTCTTCGTTTTCTGAAGTCATAAACTATACACTCTCAACTTCTTCGTTTTCTGATGTCATTCACTACACACCTGAACTTTCTTCGTTTTTCTGAAGTCATTCACTATACACTCAACTTCTTCGATTTCTGAAGTCATACACTATACACTCTCAACTTCTTCGTTTTCTGAAGTCATTCACTATACACTCTCAACTTCTTCGTTTTCTGAAGTCATTCACTATACACTCAACTTCTTCGTTTTCTGAAGTCATACACTATACACTCTCAACTTCCTCGTTTTCTGAAGTCATTCACTATACACTCTCAACTTCTTCGTTTTCTGAAGTCATTCAATATACACTCTCAACTTCTTTGTTCTCTGAAGTCATACACTATACACTCTCAACTTCTTCGTTTTCTGAAGTCATACACTATACACTCTCAACTTCTTCGTTTTCTGAAGTCATACACTATACACTCTCAACTTCTTCGTTTTCTGAAGTCATTCACTATACACTCTCAACTTCTTCGTTTTCTGAAGTCATACTTTATACACTCTCAACTTCTTCGTTTTCTGAAGTCATTCACTATACACTCTCAACTTCTTCGTTTTCTGAAGTCATTCACTATACACTCTCAACTTCTTCGTTTTCTGAAGTCATTCACTATACACTCCTTCAACCTTCTTCCCGTTATTTTTCCTAATCCCATTCAGCTAATACTCCTCCAACTCCCATTCGTTTTTCTTGAAAAGTCATCACTATAAACACTCCTCAACTTCTTCCGGTTTCCCTCGAAGTCCCCCAAATCCTATAACACTCTTTCCAAGCTCTTTTTCGTTTTTCCTGAAAGTCCCATTCCAACTATACAACTCTCAAAACTTCTCCCGGTTTCTCTGGAAAGTCCCAATTCCACATAACAAGCTCTTCCCAAGCTTCTGTTTGTTTTCTTGAAGTTCATAAACACTATACACTCCTCACTCTTTTCGGTTTTCTTGAAGTCCATTCACTAATACACTTTCTCAAAATTTCCCCTTCGTTGTTCCTGAAGTCATTGCACTATTGCCAACTCTCCAAACTTCTTTTCGTTTTCTGTATCCATAAGCACTTTGCAAACTCTCAACCTTTTTTCGTTTTTCTGAAGTCCATTCCACTATGAACACTCCTCCAACTTTTTCGTTTTTCTTGAATCCCCATTCACTCTCCTCTTACTTCCTTAATTTTATCGAGAGGGGTTTCCATACACTATGTACATCCCAACTTTCTTCGTTTTTTTTCCTGAAAAGCTCCAATACTCCTATGTACAGCTCCTGAACTTTGTCGTCGTTTTATCCTTGAAAGGTCCCAATTCACTTAGCACTTCTCAACTTCTTCGTTTGTTCGTGAGAGTTTCCATTAAATTATGACTCCTCAACTTCCTTTTTTGTTTTTCCTGAAATATCGCAATAGACTTAGTATCACATTATGGTAAACTCCCTGCCGTTTTCCTTTGAGGTTCTACACTATATCACTCCTTCAACTTTGTCGCGTTTTCCTGAAAGTCCCCCATAACAATTTATAGACAGCCTCAATTCTTTCGTTTTCTGGAAAGTCATTCACTATACACTCTCAAGAACTTTCTTTCCGTTTCCTGGAAAAGTCATACTTATAAACTCTCAACTTTCTTCGTTTTTTGTCCTGAAAAGCTCCATTCACTGATAGCACCTCAACTTCCTTTTCGTTTCTGAAAGTCAATTCACATACACTTTCTCAAAACTTCTGTCGTTTTGAAAGTCATTCATATTACACTCTCCCACTTTCTTTCGTTTCTAAAGTCCCCCATAAAACTATCGAGACCTCTCCAACCTTCCCTTCGTTTTTCTGAAGTCAATTCGACTTATACCTCTCAACCTTCTTCCAGTTTTCGCTGAAGGTCAATTCAACATTACACTCTCAACTTTCTTTTTTGTTTTTTCTGAAGTCCCCCATGACACCTATAGCCTCTGAACTTCTTTCGTTTTTTTCTGAAAGTCCCAATTCCACTAATACAACTACTCCTTCTTAGTTTTGCCCCCCTGAAAGTCCAATACGACTTATAATAGCGTACTCAAACTTCTTCCGTTTCCTGAAAAGTTGCATTCACTAACCTCTTCAACTTCTTCGTTTTTCTGAAAGTCCCATCACTATACAACCTCGCTCCCAAAACTTCTTTCCCGTTTTCTGAAGTCATTCAACTATACACCTCTCAAACCTTCCTTCCCGTTTTTCCCCTTTTGAAGTCAATTTCACTAAAATTACAAAACCTCTCAAACTATTCTTCCGGTTTTCCTGAAGTCCAAATTCACTACAACTCCTCAACTTCTTTCGTTTTTCTTGAAAAGTCATTTCAATTTATCCACTCTAACCCTTTCGTTTTTTTCTGAAGCAATTCCACTAATACATCCTCCAACTTCCTATTTCGTTTGTCTGAGTTCCATTCCACTATACACTCTCCCAAACTTCTTTGTTTTTTTCTGAAAGTCATACACTATACACTCCTCAACTTCTCGTTTTCTTGAAGTCAATTCATTACACTCCTTCAACTTCCCCTTCCGTTTTCCTTGGAAGTCCCCATTCCACTATGCAGACGTCCCATCCAACTTCCCTTCGTTTTACTGTAGTATCCATACACCACCTTTTTGCACTCCTAAACCCCTTTTTTTTCGTTTTTTTTCTGAAGTCCCCATCCCAAAACTATACCACCTCTCCAACTTCCCCTTCCGTTTTCTTTTGAAGTCATTCACTTATACACTCTCAACTTCCTTCCGTTTGTTCTGAGTCATAACACTAATACACTACTCAACTTTTTTTCGTTTTCCCTGAAAGTCGCCAAATTACTCTTATACACTCTTGAACTTCGTTCTTTTTCTTGAGTCATTCCACTAATTACACCACTCTCAACTTCTTTCGTTTTTTTCTGAAAAGTCCAATCCCACTATACCCAAAACTCTTCAACTTTCTTTTTGTTTTGTTTCTGAAGTCCATACACTATAGCCACTCCTCAAAACTTCTTTTCCGTTTTCTGAAGTCATACACTATTACACTCTCCCCAAACTTCCGCGTTTCCCTGGAATTCCAATACACTAATAACACCTCCTCAAATTCTTTTCGTTTGTCTTGAAGTCATTCAACTAAATACACCTCTCAACTTTTCTTCCCGTTTCCCTGAATCATACTTTTTATACCTTCAACTTCTTCCCGTTTTTTGGAAGTCAATTCACTATAACAAACTCAACTTCTTTCCGTTCTGGAAGTCCAATTCCCTATAACATCCTCCAACTCTCCTTTCGTTTTTGTCCCTGAAAGTCATTCACTATAACAACTCTCAACTCTTACGTTTTTCCTGAAGTCAAATACAAACCTAATCACCACCTCTCCCAATTCCTTTTGTTTTCCCTGAAGTCAATTCCTTATACACTCTCAACTTTCTTTTCGTTTTCCTGAAAGTTCCCATTCACAATACACCTCTCAAAACTTCTTTTTGTTTTTTTCCCTGAAGTCATAAACACTAATACACTCCTTGAAACTTCTTTCCCCGTTTTCCTTGAGTAATTCACTATACACTCTCAACTTCTTAGTTTTTCTGAGTCATTACACTATAACAACTCTCAACTTTTCCGTTTTCCCTTGAAGTCAATTCCAGCTATACACTCCTTCCACTTTCCCTCGTTTTTTTCTGAAGCTAAATTCAAACAATACACTTCCTCAACTTCTTTTCGTTGTTTTTTGAAGTTCATCTACTATAGCAAACTCTCAAATTTCCCCCTCGTTTTCCTGAATGCCCCCATTCACTTATACACTTCAACTTCTTCGTTTTTCTGAAAGTCCATACACCTAAAAGTCACTTCTCCAACTTTCTCGGTTTTTTCTGAAGTCCCAATTCCCCCTATTACAACTCTCAAACTTCTTTCGTTTTCTGAAAGTTCATTCCAACCTAAACCTCTTGTCAACTTCCCCATTCGTTTTCTTTGAAAGTCATACAAGCTATAGCACTTCGTCCAACCTTCGCTTCGTTTTTTCTGAAGTCCCCCTTCCAGCTTATCACTCCTCAAGCTTTCTTCTGTTTTTCCTCGAAAGTTCTTCAACCAATACCACTCTCCAAACTTCTGTTTTTTGGTTTCCTGAAGCAAATACACCTAAAATCACCTCAAACTTCTTTTCGGTTTTTCTGAGTCCCCATCACTAGTATCAACTCTTCTCAACTTCTTTCCCGTTTTTCTGAAAGTCATAAACTTATACACTCCCAACTTCCTTCGTTTTCTTGAAGTCATTCCACTTTATAACTCTCCAAACTTCTTCCGTTTTTCTGAAGCCATGTTCAAAAACTATACACCTCTCAACTTCTTCGTTATTTTCTGAAGTCCATAACTATAACACTCCTTCAAATTCCCCGTTTTTCTTTTGAAAGTCCATCACCATACACTCAAAACTTCCCTTTTCTTTTTTTCCCCTGAAAGCATAACACTTATACCTCCAAACTTTTCGCTTTCTGAAAAGTCATTTCCCTATACACTTCCTCACTTCCTTTTCGTTTCTGAAGTCCATTCAAATATACAACCTTCAAACTTCTTCCGTTTTCTTTGAAGTCCCAACACTATACACTCTCGACTTCCTTCGTTTTTCGCTGAAGGTTCATTCCAAACTAATAACACCTCTCAACTTCCTTTCGTTTTTATTGAAGTTCATTCACTATACAACTCTCAACTTCCTTTGTTTCTGAAAAGTCAAATACACTAATGCCTCTCCACTCTTTCGTTTTTTTCTTAATCCCATCCCCAACTATACAATTCTGGAACTTCTTTTAAGTTTTTCTGAAAGTCCATTCCCTTAATACACCTCAACCCTCTTCCCGGTTTCTTGAAGTCATACACTAATACACTTACTTCAACTTCCTTTCGTTTTTTCTTAGTCCCATTCACCTTATACACTCTAACTCCTTCCGTTTTCCCTGGGAATCATTCCCCACTAATAACATCTCCAACTTTCTCGTTTTTTTTCTGAAAAGTCATTTATATACACCTCCTCAACTTGTTTGTTTTCCCCTGAAGTTCCCAATTCACTATACACTCCCCTCAACTTCCCTTTTTGGTTTTTTTCTTGAAAAAGTCAAACCACTATTACAACTCCTCCCAAAACTTCCTTCGTTTTCTGAGTCATACACTTATACACTCTTTCAACTTCGTCCCGTTTTTCCTGAAGTTCCATTCACTATACACTTCAAAAACCCCTTTCGTTTTCCCCTGAGTCCAAATATTTCCCACCTATGCCCCACTCTCAAACTTCTTTGTTTTGCTGAGAGTCACCACTTAATAAACACCTTCTCAAACTTCTTCCGGTTTTCCCCTGAAAGTCGAATCCCACTATACATCTCAACTTCTTCCGTTTTTTTCCCTGAAAGTCATAAACTTTTATACACTCTTCAAACTTTTCGCTTTTGCCTGAGTCCCAAATTTCCACTATAACACTCCTCAAACCTTCTTTCGTTTTTCCTGAAGTCAAATTCACTTATAACCTCTAACTTCTTCGTTTTCCCTAAAGATCTTGGAGAAAAACTCTTCAAACTCTTCTTCGTTTTTACCTTTGAAGAGTTTTCCTAAGGATCTTGGGAAAACTCTTCAAACTTTTCTTCGTTTTTACCTTTGAAGAGTTTTCCAAAGCATCTTGGAAAATTCTCAAATTCTTTTCGTTCCTGAAAGTCCAAATTCCCTAATACTCTCTCACTTCTTCGTTTTCCTGAAGTTTTTCATTCACTATACCACTCTGGCACCCTTTGTTTTCCCTGAAGTCCGTAACCACAATACACTCTCAACTTTTCTTCCGTTTTTTCTTTGAAGTTCCCATTAATCAACTTATACACCCTTCAACTTCCTCCGTTTTTTTCTTGAAGTCATACACTATACAACTCCTCAACTTCTTCGTTTTCTTGAGTCATTCACTATACACACTCAACCTTCCTTTCCGTTTTTCTGAGTCATAAAACTTTTAATTACACTCTTTCAACCTTCTTTCGTTTCTTGAAAGTCCAATTCCTGATTACACTCACCTCTTCGGTTTCCCTAAAAGTCATTCCCAACTAATACAATCTCAGACTTCTTCGTTTTTTTCTGAAGTCATTTCCCACACCTATACACTCTCAAACCTTCCATTTCCGTTTTCTGAAAGTCATAACACTATAACAACTTCCTCAAAACTTTCTTCCGTTTTTCTTGGAAAGTCCCATTCACTTAATCATCTAACTTCTTCCCCGTTTTCTGAAAGTCATTTACAAAATACACTCTCAATTCCTTTGGATTTCTGAGAAAGTCCAATACCAAACTATACCACTCCCTTGACTTTCTTCGTTTTTTTACTGAAAGTCCATTTCCAACTATAAGCACCTCACTTTCTTTTCGTTTCTGAAGTCCCCCCATAAACAAACTTATTAACTCTCACTTTCCTTTTCCGTTTTTTCCTGAGTTCCATTCAGACTATTAACACTCCTAAACTTCCCCTTTTCGTTTTTTCCTGAGCCATTTTCGACGGATACACCTCCCTCAACTTCCTGTCGTTTTTTCCCCTGGAAGTCATAATACTCATACACTCTCAAATTTATTCTCCGTTTTCTGAAGGTCGATTCCACTTTATACACTCCACTTTCTTTCGTTTTTCTGATCATAACACTAATCACCTCCTCAACTTCCTTCCGTCTGAAGTCCATTTCCTATACATCCCTCCAACTTCTTTCCGTTTCCCTTGAAGTAATTCACTATAAAACACTCCCTCACTTCTTCCGTTTTTCCTGAAGTCATACACTATACACTATCAACTTCCTTTCCGTTTTCTGAAAGTCATTTTCACTATAACCACTCTCAAACTTCTGTTTTCGTTTTCCCTTGAAGTCATTCCAACAATACACTCTCAACATATATATATTATGTTCTGAGTCAACCTTTACACTCTCAACTTCTTTTTCCGTTTTCTGAAGTTCCATTCACTTATAACACTCTCAAACTTTCTTTTTCGTTCTGAAGTCATCACTAATACATCTCAAAACTTTCCTTCGTTATATATAGAATATTTATTACATACACTCTCAAACTTCTTCGTTTTTTTCTGAAGCCAATTTCACTAAATACAACTCCTACTCCTTGTTTTCCTGAAGTCAAATAAACTAATACACTCCTCAAATTTCCTCCCGTTTTTCCTTTGAAAGTCATTCCAACTATTATCCCGTTTCCCTGAAGTCCATAACACTATACACTCCTTCAACTCCCTTTTCGCTTTTTTCCCTGAAGTCATTCCCTATACACTCTCAAACTTTTCCTTCCCCGTTTTCTCCATCAATTCAACTATAAAAACCATTCTCAACTTTCTTCGTTTTTCCCTGAAAGACAATAACAATAAATACACCCTCAATTCTTTTCCGTTTTCTGAAGTCAATACACTAACAACCCCTCACATCCTTTCGTTTTTCTAAAGTCATTCCCACTATAAAGCACCTTCCTCACTTTGTTTTCGTTTCCCTGCAGTCCAATTTCACTATAACACTCTTTCCCTAGAGTTG
>JABUQX010137148.1:0-17047 GCA_015478945.1 Trachelipus rathkii | reverse complement strand
AATTTAAGAAAAGCGTAATTGTAGAGTTAAAATTTTTATATTAAAACAGGTTTCACAACTAATGAAATATTTTGGTAAATAAAAAACAAATAATTGAAATATTACATTAAAAAACCTCAATGCTAAGACACCTAAAACAATTAATAAATTTTCTCTTTTATGCTTTATTTAAATTGCATTTCAAGGAAACACATTATTTTTTCAAATGGTGAAAATAATTACTGTAAAAAACTCAATTTAAAAGATTTACCAAATAATTTCAAAATGTTAAATTTAGGAAAAATCGTCAATTTTAAGAGTTCTAAATTTGTAATGTGAAAATTTAAGGAAAAAGGACTTCATTTAGAAGTAAATTTTGTTTCATAAAAAGGGTTTTCAAAACTAATGAAACATTTTGGGATATAAAAACAAATAATGAAATTTCATTAAAACGTCAATTTAAGACACCAAAAACTATTAATAAATTCACTTTTCACTGCTTTTTGAAATTGCATTTCAATGAAACACATTATTTTTTCAAATGCTGAAAATACCGTTAAAAACTCAATTTTAAGAATTACCAAATAATTTCAAATGTTGAAATTTAGGAAAAATCGTACTTTTAAGAGTTCTAATTTGTAATGTGAAAATTTAAGCAAAAGCGTAATTTTAGAAGTTAAAATTTTTTATTAAAACAGGTTTTCACAACTAATGAAATATTTGGTATATAAAAACAAATATTGAAATTTCATTAAAAAACGTCAATTTAAGACACCTAAAACACTAAATAATTTCTCTTTTCTGCTTTTTGAAATTGTATTTCAATGAAACACATTATTTTTTCAAATGCTGAAAATACCGTTAAAAACTCAATTTTAAGATTTACCAAATAATTTCAAATGTTGAAATTTAGGAAAAATCGTACTTTTAAGAGTTCTAAATTTGTAATGTGAAAATTTAAGAAAAAGCGTGATTTTGGATGTTAAATTTTTTTATTAAAACAGTTTTTCAAAACTAATGAAATATTTGGTATATAAAAACAAATATTGAAATTTTATTAAAAATAACGTCAAAATTTATAGACATCTAAAGTACTATTAATAAATTCACTTTTCAGCTTTGTGAAATTGCATTTAATGAAACTTATTAATTTTTCAAATGCTGAAAATACCGTTAAAAACTTCAATTTTAAAGATTTACCAAATAATTTCAGATGTGAAAATTAGAAAAATCGCCACTTTTTAAGAGTTCTTAAATTTAGTAATGGGTGAAAATTTAAGAAAAGCGTAATAATTTAGAAGTTAAAATTTAATTTACTAAAAGGTTTTAAAATGAAATTGAAAATATTTTGTGATATTGTCAGCAAATATTGAAATTTCATTAAAAAACGTCAATTTAAGACACCTAAAACTATTAATAAATTCACTTTTCTGCTTTTTGAAATTGCATTTCAATGAAACATTATTTTTTTCAATGCTTGAAATTACCGTTAAAAAGTCATCTTAAGCTTTACCAAACAATTTCAAGTGTTGTTGTGAAAATTAGAAATAAATTTCTACTTTAAGAGTTCTAAAAAATTCGCTAATGTGAAAATTTTTAGGGAAAAAGCGTAATTTTAGAAGTTAAAATTTTTTATTAAAAATCAGCGTTGTTCAAACTAAAGAAATATTGGGTATATAAAACAAATATTGAAATATTTCATTTAAAAACGTCAGTTTAAGACACCTAAAACTATAATAATTCACTTTATGCTGCTTTTTGAAATTGCTTTGCAATGCAACACATTATTTTTATACAAATGCTGAAATACTGTTAAAAAAAAACTCAATTTTAAGATTTAACAAATAATTTCAAATGTTGAAATTTAGGAAAAATCGTACTTTTAAGAGTTCTAAATTTGTAATGTGAAAATTTAAGCAAAAACGTAATTTTAGAAGTTAAATTTTTTTATTAAAACAGGTTTTCACAACTAATGAAATATTTGGTATATAAAAACAAATATTAAAATTTCATTAAAAAACGTCAATTTAAGACACCTAAAACTATTAATAAGTTCACTTTTAAGCTTCTTTCGAAATTGCTTTCAGCATCGAAACACATGTATTTGTTCAAATGCTTGAAAATTACCGTTAAAAAAAAACTTTGTTCAAATTAAAGGAATTTTAAAACCAAAAAAAAGTACAAAAGTTGAAAATTAGGAAAAATAGTACTTTTAAGAGTTCTAAATTTGTAATGTTGAAAATTTAAGAAAAAGCGTAATTTTAGAAGTTAAAATTTTTTATTAAAACAAGTTTTCACAACTAATGAAATATTTGGTAAATAAAAACAAATATTGAAATTTCATTAAAAAACGTCAATTTAAGACAAGTAAAACAATTAATAAATTCGTGCTGTTTCTGCTTCTTTAAGCAATTGCATTTCAAATTGAAAAAACAGGTCTATTTTTTCAAATGCTGAAAATACCGTTAAAAACTCAATTTTAAGATTTACCAAATAATTTCAAATGTTGAAATTTAGGAAAAATCGTACTTTTAAGAGTTCTAAATTTGTAATGTGAAAATTTAAGAAAAAGCGTAATTTTAGAAGTTAAAATTTTTTATTAAAACAGGTTTTCACAACTAATGAAATATTTGGTATATAAAAACAAATATTGAAATTTCATTAAAAAACGTCAATTTAAGACACCTAAAACTATTAATAAATTCACTTTTCTGCTTTTTGAAATTGCATTTTCAATGAAACACATTATTTTTTCAAATGCTGAAAATACCGTTAAAAACTCAATTTTAAGATTTACCAAATAATTTCAAATGTTGAAATTTAGGAAAAATCGTACTAAATTTGTAATGTGAAAATTTAAGCAAAAGCGTAATTTTAGAAGTTAAATTTTTTATTAAAACAGGTTTTCACAACTAATGAAATATTTGGTATATAAAAACAAATATTGAAATTTCATTAAAAAACGTCAATTTAAGACACCTAAAACAATTAATAAATTCTCTTTTCTGCTTTTTGAAATTGCATTTCAATGAAACACATTATTTTTTCAAATGCTGAAAATACCGTTAAAAACTCAATTTTAAGATTTAACAAATAATTTCAAATGTTGAAATTTAGGAAAAATCGTACTTTTAAGAGTTCTAAATTTGTAATGTGAAAATTTAAGAAAAAGCGTAATTTTAGAAGTTAAAATTTTTCATTAAAACAGGTTTTCACAACTAATGAAATATTTGGTATATAAAAACAAATATTGAAATTTCATTAAAAAACGTCAATTTAAGACACCTAAAACTATTAATAAATTCACTTTTCTGCTTTTTGAAATAGCATTTCAATGAAACACATTATTTTTTCAAATGCGGAAAATACCGTTAAAAACTCAATTTTAAGATTTACCAAATAATTTCAAATGTTGAAATTTAGGAAAAATTCGTACTTTTAAGAGTTCTAAATTTGTAATGTGAAAATTTAAGAAAAAGCGTAATTTTAGAAGTTAAAATTTTTTAATTAAAACAGGTTTTCACAACTAATGAAAATTTGGTA
Organism: Trachelipus rathkii; assembly: GCA_015478945.1. NCBI lineage: Eukaryota > Metazoa > Arthropoda > Malacostraca > Isopoda > Trachelipodidae > Trachelipus > Trachelipus rathkii. Next base: position 13,525 of record JABUQX010137148.1, on the reverse strand, counting down.
TATAAAAACAAATATGAAATTTCATTAAAAAACGTAATTTCATTAAGACACCTAAAACTATAATAAATTCACTTTTCTGCTTTTTGAAATTGCATTTCAATGAAACACATTATTTTTTCAAATGCTGAAAATACCTTTAAAAACTCAATTTTAAGATTTAACAAATAATTTCAAATGTTGAAATTTAGGAAAAATCGTATTTTTAAGAGTTCTAAATTTGTAATGTGAAAATTTAAGAAAAAGCGTAATTTTAGATGTTAAATTTTTTATTAAAACAGGTTTTCACAACTAATGAAATATTTGGTATATAAAAACAAATATTGAAATTTCATTAAAAAACGTCAATTTAAGACACCTAAAACAATTAATAAATTCTCTCTTTTTCTGCTTTTGAAATTGCATTTCAATGTGAAACATATTATTTTTTTAAATGCTGGAAAATACCGTAAAAACTCAATTTAAGAATTACCAAATAATTTCAAATGTTGAAATTTAGGAAAAATCGTACTTTTAAGAGTTCAAAATTTGTAATGTGAAAATTTTAAAAAAAAGTGTAATTTTAGAAGTTAAATTTTTTTATTAAACCAGGTTTCACATACTAATGATAACATATTGGGTACCTTAAAAACCAAAAATTTGGAGATAATTTGCATTTAAAAACGTTCAATTTAAGACACCGTTAAAACTATTAAGTAAATTCACTTTTCTGCTTTTGAAAATTGCATTTTCAAGGGCAACACATAGTTTTTTCAATGCTGAAGAATACGGTTTAAAAACTCAATTTTAAGAATTTAACATAAATAATTAATCAAACATGTTGGAAATGTAGGGAAAAATCGTACCTTTTAGAGTCTAAATTTGTAATGGAAAAATTTAAGAAAAAGCGTAAAAATTTAGAAGTTATAATTTTTTTTATTAAAACAGGTTTTCCACAACAATTGAAATATTTGGTATATAAAAAACAAAATATTGAAATTTTCATTAAAAAACGTTCAATTTAAGACACCTAAAAACTATTAATAAATCGTCACTTTTCTTGCTTTTGAAATTGCACATTATGAAACACATTATTTTTTTCTAATGCTGAATAATACCGTTAAAACTCAATTTTAAGATTACCAAATATTTCCAAATGTTGAAATTTAAGAAAAATCGTACTTTTAAGAGTTCTAAATTTGTAATGTGAAAATTTAAGAAAAAGCGTAATTTTAGAAGTTAAATTTTTTTATTAAAACAGGTTTTCACAACTAAAAAAAATATTTTGTTATATAAAAAACAATAATTGAAAATTCATTATAAAAACGTCAATTTAAGACACCTAAAACTATTAATAAATTCACTTTTCTGCTTTTTGAAATTGCATTTTCAATGAAACACATTATTTTCAAAGGCTGAAAATACTGTTAAAAACTCAATTTTTAAGATTTAACAAATAATTTCAAATGTTAGAAATTAGGAAAAATCGTACTTTTTAAGAGTTCTAAATTCGTAATGTGAAAATTTAAGAAAAAGCGTAATTTTAGAAGTTAAAATTTTTTATTAAAACAGGTTTTCACAACTAATGAAATATTTGGTATATAAAAACAAATATTGAAATTCATTAAAAAACGTAACAATTTAAGGACACCTAAAACTATTAATAAAATTCGCTTTTCTGCTCTTTATTGAAATTGCATTTCAATTGAACACACAATAATTTTTCAAATGCTGAAAATACCGTTAAAACTATATTTAAGATTTAACAAATAATTTCAAATGTTGAAATTTAGGAAAAATCGTACTTTTAAGAGTTTTAAATTCCTAATGTGAAAATTTAAGAAAAAGCGTAATTTTAGAAGTAAATTTTTTATTAAACAGGGTTTCACAATAATTTAAGACACCTTATAGTTATATAAATACCTTGGTATATAAAAACAGATATTGAAATTTCATTAAAAAACGTCAATTTTAAGACACCTTTTAAAAACAATTAATAAATTCTCTTTTCTGCTTTTTGAAATTGCATTTCAATGAAACACTATTATTTTTTAAAATGCTGAAAATACCGTTAAAAACTCAATTTTAAGATACCAAATAAATTTTCAAATGTTTGAAAATTTAGGGAATAAAATCGTACTTTAAGAGTTCTAAATTTGTAATGTGAAAATTTAAGAAAAAGCGTAATTTTAGAAGTTAAAATTTTTTATTAAAACAGGTTTTCACAACTAATGAAATATTTGGTATAATAAAAACAATGAATATTGAAATTTCATTAAAAAAACGTCAATTTAAGACACCTAAAACTATTAATAAATTTACTTTTCTGCTTTTTGAAATTGCATTTCAATGAAACACATTATTTTTAATCAAAATGCTGAATAATACCGATTAAATTTTTAAGAATTACCAAATAATTTCAAATGTTGGAATTTAGGAAAAATCGTAAATACTTTAAGAGTCTCTAAATTTGTAAATGTGAAAAATTTAAGAAAAAGCGTAATTTCAAAAGTTAAAATTTTTTATTAAAACAGGTTTTCACAACTAATGAAATATTTGGTATATAAAAACATATATTGAAATTTCATTAAAAAAACAGTCAATTTAAGACACCTAAAAACTAATTATAAAATACACTTTTCAGCTTTTTGAAATTGCATATCAATGAAACACACATTATATTTGTCAAATGCTGAAAAATACCGTTAAAACTCAATTTTAAAGTTTACCAAATAATTTCAAAGTTTGAAATTAGAAAAAGGGTACTTTTTTAAGGTTCTAAATTCGTTAAATGTTGAAAATTTAAGAAAAAGCGTTAATTTTAGAAGTTAAAATTTTTTTATTAAAACAGGGTTTCACAAACATAATGAAATATTAATGGTATATAAAAACAAATATTGAAATTTCATTAAAAAACGTCAATTTAAGACACCTAAAACAATTTAATAAATTCTCTTTTCTGCTTCTTAAAATTGCATTTTCAAATGAAACACATTATTTTTATTCAAATGCTGAATAATACCGTTAAAAACTCAATTTTAAGATTTTACCAAAATAATTTCAATGTTGAAATTTAGGGAAAAATCGATCTTTTAAGAGTTCTAAATTTGTAATGCTGAAATTTAGGTAAAAAAAGCGTAAATTTTAGAAGTTAAAAAATTTAATTTATTAAAACAGAAGGTTTTCACAACTAAGAAAATATTTGGTAATATGAAAAACAAATATTGAATTTACATTAAAAAACGTCAATTTAAGACACCTAAAAACTATTAAAAAATTCACTTTTCTGACTTTTTGAAATTAAAGCATTCAATTGAAACACATATATTGTTTCAAATGCTGAAATTAACGTAAAAAAGACTTCAATTTTAAGATAATTACCAATTATAATTTTCAAATGTTGAAAATTTAGGAAAAAAATCGTACTTTTAAGAGTCTAAATTTGCTAATGTTGAATTAAGAAAAGCGTTATGTAGGGAGAGATTAAGAATTTTTCATTTAAAACGATGGTTTCATCAAACTAATGGAAATATATTGAAGGGATGATAAAAATATTAAAATTTCATTTAAAAAACGTTAATTTAAGACACCTAAAACTAAATAAATTCTTTCTGCTTTTTGAAAATAGCATTTCAATGAACATATTATTTTTTCAAATGCTGGAAAATACCGTTAAAACATCAATTTTAAGATTTACCAAATAATTTCCAAATGTTGAAATTAGGAAAAATCGTACTTTTAAGATTTCTAAATTTGTTAATAGTGAAAAATTTAGAAAAAGGGCGCCGTAATTTTAAAAGTTAAGATATTAAAACAGTTTTCAAAACTAATGAATATTTGGTATATCAAAAAAATTTTGATTAAAAATTTTTCATTAAAAAAACGTCAAATTTAAGACATCTTAAAACATAATAAATAAATTTACTTTTCTGCTTTGGAAATTGCATTTCAATGAAACCAACATTTATTTTTTCAAATGCTGGAAAATACATTTAAAATCAATTTTAAGATTTAACAAAATAATTTCAAAATTGGTTGAAATTTAGGGAAAAATCGTACTTTTAGAGTTCTAAATTCATTAATGTGAAATTGGGTAAAGAAAAAAAGCTAATTTAGAAGTTAAAGTTCTTATTAAAACAGGTTAATTCACAACTAATGAAATATTTGGTAAATAAAAACGAATATTGAAATTTCATTAAAAAACGTCAATTTAAGACACGTAAAACAATTAATAAATTCTCTTTTCTGCTTTTTAAAATTGCATTTCAATGAAACACATTATTTTTTCAAATGCTGAAAATACCGTTAAAAACTCAATTTTAAGATTTACCAAATAATTTCAAATGTTGAAATTTAGGAAAAATCATGACCTTTTAAAGAAGTTCTAAATTGTAAATGTGAAAAATTTAAGAAAGGCGTAAATTTAGGAGTTAAAATCGTACTATTAAAAAACAGGTTTTCACAACTAATGAAATATTTGGTATATAAAAACAAATATTGAAATTTCATTAAAAAACGTCAATTTAAGACACCTAAAACTATTAATAAATTCACTTTTCTGCTTTTTGAAATTGCATTTCAATGAAACACATTATTTCAAATGCTGAAAATACCGTTAAACTCATCAATTTTAAAGAATTACCAAATAATTTCAAATGTTGAGAATCTTAGTGGAAAAATCGTACTTTTAAGAGTTCTAAATTTGTAATGTGAAAATTTAAGCAAAAGCGTAATTTTAGAAGTTAAAATTTTTTATTAAAACAGGTTTTCACAACTAATGAAATATTTGGTATATAAAAACAAATATTGAAATTACATTAAAAAACGTCAATTTAAGACACCTAAAACAATTAATAAATTCTCTTTTCTGCTTTTTGAATTATGTGCACTCTCACTGAACACAATTATTTTTAAATGCTGTAGAAGTACATTTTCTAAACTCAATTTTTAAGATTTAACAAATAATTTCAAATGTTAAATTTAGGAAAAATCGTACTTTTAAGAGTTCTAAATTTGTAATGTGAAAATTTAAGAAAAAGCGTAATTTTAGAAGTTAAAATTTTTTATTAAAACAGGTTTTCACAACTAATGAAATATTGGTATATAAAAAAAAACATATATTGAAATTTCATTAAAAAACGTCAATTTAAGACACCTAAAACAATTAATAAATTCTCTTTTCTGCTTTTTGAAATTGCATTTCAATGAAACACATTATTTTTTTCAAATGCTGAAAATACTGTTAAAAACTCAATTTTAAGATTTAACAAATAATTTCAAATGTTGAAATTTAGGAAAAATCGTACTTTTAAGAGTTCTAAATTTGTAATGTGAAAATTTAAGAAAAAGCGTAATTTTAGAAGATAATTTTAATAAAAAAGGTTTTCACAAACTAATGAAATATTTGTTATAAAAACCAAATATAAATAGAAATTTCATTAAAAAACGTCAATTTAAGGACACCTAAAAACTATTAATAAATCACTTTTCTGCTTTTGAAATAGCATTCCAATGAAACACATTATTTTTTTCTAATGCTGAAAATACCGGTTAAAACTCTCAGTTTTAAGATTTACCAAATAATTTCAAATGTTAAATTTAGAAAAATCGTACTTTTAAGAGTCTAAATTTGTAATGTGAAAATTTAGAAAAGCGTAATTTTAGAAGTTAATTTTTTATTAAAACAGGGTTTCACAACTAATTGATATATATATGCTATATACAAAACATAATATTGAAATTCATTTTAAAAACGTCATTATTTAAGACACCTAAAAACGATAAAAATTCACTTTTCTGGCTTTTTGAAATTGTACAGCTTTCAAGCAACACATCTATTTTTTCAAATGCCTGAAAATTAAACTGTTTAAAAACTCAATTTAAGTTTTAATTAATTAATTTTAAAATTTGAAATTAGGAAAAATCGTAACTTTAAGAGTTCTAAATTTGTGTAATGTGAAAATTAAAGGAAAAGCGTAATTTTAGAAGTTATAATTTTTTATTAAAACAGGTTTTCACAACTAATCAAATATTTGGTATATAAAAAACAATATTATTTGAAAATTTCACCTTAAAAACGTCAATTAAGACACCTAAAACTATTAAAAATTTCGCTTTTCTGCTTTTTTGAAATTGCGATGGTTTCAATGAAACAGATTATTTTTTCAAATGCTGAACCGTTAAACAAATTAATTCTTAGATTTAACAAATTAATTTGCAAAATTTGAAATTTAGGAAAAATCAATCGTACTTTAAGAGTTTTAAATTCCTAATGTGAAAAATTTAAGAAAAGACGTAATTTAAGAAGTAAATTTTTTTTTATTAAAACAGGGTTTCACCAACTAATTTAAGACACCTTGGTATATAAATACCTTGGTATATAAAAATCATTTTAAAAAACTGTCAATTTAACGACACCTAAAAACCTATTAAAAATATTCACTTTTCTGCTCTTTTAAACTCTCGCATTTCAATGAAACACATTATCTTGTTTCAAATGCTTGAAAAATACCGTTAAAAAAACTCAATTGAAGAATTACAAATAATTCAAATTTGAAATTAAGGAAAAATTCGTACTTTTCAACATGTTCTACAAATTTGTAATGTGAAATTTAAGGAAGAGGCGCTTAATTTTAGAAGTTAAAATTTAGTTATTAAAACAGGTTTTCACAACTAATGAAAATATTTGGTATATAAAAACAAATATTGGAAGATTACAGTTAAAAAACGTCAATTTAAGACACCTAAAACAATCAATAATATAAATTTTCTTTCCTGCTTTTTGAAATTGCATTCAATGGAAACACATTATTTTTTCAAATGCTGAAATACCGTTAAAAAATCTCAACTTTATAAGATTTAAGCAAATAAATTTAAATGTTTGAAATTTAGAAGAAAATCGTACCTTTAAGAGGTTCTAAATTGTAATGTGTTATTTAACTATTTAAGAAAAAGCCGCTATTTTTAGAAACTTTAAACATTTTCCATTAAAACAGGATTTTCACAACTAATGAAATACGTCTGGTGTATATGAAACAGTATTAAATTCATTTAAAAACGTTCAATATTAAGACGACTTAAACATTGATAAATTCACTTGATTTTCTGCCTTTTTTTTGGAAATCAGCCATTTCATATGAAAACATATTATTTATTTCAAATTGCTGGAAATACCGTTAAAAACTCAATTTTTAGAGGATTTACCTATATATTAACCTTTTTCAAATGTTTGAAATTAGGACGAAAATTTCGGACTTTAAGACGTTCTCAATTTTGTAATGTGCAAAATTTAAGAAAAAAGCGTAATTTTAGAAGTTAAAATTTTTACTAAAACAGGTTTTTCACAACTAATGAAATATGGTATATAAAAACAAAGATTGAAATTTCATTAAAAAACGTTCAATTTAAGACACCTAAAACTATTAACTAATTCGACTTTTCTGCTTTTTTGAAATTGCATTCAATGAAACACATTAGTTTTTTCAAATGCTGAAAATATACCGTTAAAAACTCAATTTAAGAATTACCAAATAATTTCCAAAATGTTGAAATTTAGAAAAATCGTACTTTTAAGAGTTCTTTAAATTTGTAATGTGAAAATTTAAGAAAAAGCGTAATTTTAGAAGTTAAAATTGTTTATCTAAAACAGGTTTTCAACAACTACAGAAATATTGGGCTATATAAAAACAGATATTTGAAATTTCATTAAAAACGTCAATTTAAGACACGCATAAACAAATTAATAAATTCTCTTTTCTGCTTTTTGAAATTGCATTTCATAATTGAAACATACTTATTTTTTTAAAATGCTGTAAAATAGCCGTTAAAAACTCAACTTTTAAGAATTACCAAATCAACTTCAAATGTGAAATTTAGGGAAAAAATGCTACTTTAAGAGATTCTAAATTCTGTAAATGGTGAAAATTAAGAAAAGCGTAATTTTTAGAAGTTAAAATTTTTTAATAAAACAGGTTTTCACAACTAATGAAATATTTGGTATATAAAAACAAATATTGAAATTTCATTAAAAAACGTCAATTTAAGACACCTAAAACTATTAATAAATTCACTTTTCTGCTTTTTGAAATTGCATTTCAATGAAACACATTATTTTTTCAAATGCTGAAAATTGGAACTTCTAAAAACTCAAGTTTGTTAAATATTTAACAAATAATTTCAAATGTTTGAAATTTAGGAAAAATCGTACTTTTAAAGAGTTCAAAATGTAATGTGAAAATTTAAGAAAAAAGGCGATAATTTTTAGAAGTATAGATTTTTGTATAAAACAGGGTTTTCACAGAACTAATGTAATTTTTCCGTATATAAAATACAAATATTGAAATTTCATTAAAAAAAACGTCAATTTAAGACACCTAAAACTATTAATAAATTCACTTTTCTGCTTTTTGAAATAGCATTTCAATGAAACACATTATTTTTTCTAATGCTGAAAATACCGTTAAAAACTGAATTTTAAGATTTACCAAATAATTTCAAATGTTGAAATTTAGGAAAAATCGTACTTTTAAGAGTTCTAAATTTGTAATGTGAAAATTTAAGAAAAAGCGTAATTTTAGAAGTTAAATTTTTTATTAAAACAGGTTTTCACAACTAATGAAATATTTGGTATATAAAAACAAATATTGAAATTTCATTAAAAAACGTCAATTTAAGACACCTAAAACAATTAATAAATTCACTTGTCTCTTTTTGAAATCTGCATTTGCAATGCATAACACATTATTTTTTGCAAATGCTGAAAATTACTGTTAAAATTCAACTTTAAGAATTAATAATATAAGTTTCACAAATGCGTGGAAATTAGGAAAAAGTCGTACTTTTTAGAGTTTCTAAATTTCGTATGTGTAAATTAATAAAACGTAAGTTTTAGAAGTTATAATTTTTTATTAAAACAGGTTTTCACAACTAATGAAATATTTGGTATATAAAAACAAATATTGAAATTTCATTAAAAAACGTCAATTTAAGACACCTAAAACTATTAATAAATTCGCTTTTCTGCTTTTTGAAATTGCATTTCAATGAAACACATTAATTTTTATCAAATGCTGAAAATACCGTTAAAAACTTAATTTTAAGATTTAACAAATAATTTCAAATGTTGAAATTTAGGAAAAATCGTACTTTTAAGAGTTTTAAATTCCTAATGTGAAAATTTAAGAAAAAGCGTAATTTTAGAAGTAAATTTTTTTTATTAAAACAGGGTTTCACAACTAATTTAAGACACCTGGTATAGTAAAATACCTTCTGATATTAAAAACAGATATTGAAATTTCGATTAAAAACGGTCTCAATTTAAGAAACCTAAAACAATTAATAAATCGTCTTTTTCTGCTTTTTGAAAAATTGCATTTCATTATGAAAACATATTGCATTTTGTAAAATGGGCTCGTGAAAAATACCGTGTAAAAACTCAATTAAGAAGGGACAAAATAATTTCAAATGTTGAGATTTGTAGAAAAGATCGTACTTTTAAGAGCTTCTAAATTTGTAATTGTCGAAAATTTAGAAAAAGCCGTAATTTTTAGAAGTTACAAATTTTTTATTAAAACAGTTTTTTCACAACTAATGAAATATTTGGATGATATAAAAACACAAATATTATAATTTCATTAAAAAACGTCCAATTTAAGACACCAAAACTATTAATAAAAATTCTCTTTCTGCTTTTTGAAATTTGCATTTACAATGCAACACATATTTTTCTCAACATGCGCTGACAAACATACCGTTAAATTTTTAAGAATTACCAAATATAATTTACAATGTTGAAATTTAGGAAAAATCGTACTTTTAAGAGTTCTAAATTTGTAATGTGAAAATTTAAGAAAAAGCGTAATTTTAGAAAGTTAAGAATTTTTTATTAACAGGTTTTCACAACTAATGAAATATTTTGGTATAATAAAAACATATATTGAAATTTTCTTTTAAAAAGACGTCAATTTAAGACACCTTAAAACTATTATAATTAAATTCACTTTTCAGCTTTGAAATTGCATTTCAATGAAAACACATTATTTTTTTCAAATGCTGAAAATACCAGTTAAAACAAACTCAATTTTAAGATTTACCAAATAATTTCAACATGTGAAATTTAGATAAAAATCGTTACTTTAAGCCAGTTTCTAAATCGTTAATGGTGAAAAATTTAAGAAAAAACGTAATTTCTAGAAGTTAAAATTTTTTATTAAAACAGGTTTTCACAACTAATGAAATATTGGTATATAAAAACAAATATTGAAATTTCATTAAAAAACGCAATTTTAAGACACGTAAAAACAAAATTAATAATGTCTCTTTTTTCTTGCTTCTTAACAATTGCATTTCAATGAAACACCATTATTTTTTTCAAATGCTGAAAATACCCGTTAAAAATCTCAATTTTAAAGATTTACACAAATATTTCAGATGTTGACAAATTTAGGAAAAAAACGCACTATTTAAGAGTTCTAAATTGTAATGTGAAAATTTACGAAAAAGCGTTAATTTAGAAGTTTGAAAATTTTACTTAAAACAGGTTTCACACACTAATGAAATATTTTGGCTATATGAAAACAAATATTGAAATTTCATAAAAAACGTCAATTTTAAGAACACCTAAAACTATTAAAAAATTCACTTTTCCTGCTTTTTTCGAAATTAGCATTCAGATAACACATGTATTTTTCACTACAAATGCTGAAAATAACGTTTAAAACTCAATTTTTAAGAATTACCAAATAACCTAACGCTGCTTCCTATCACCACATCCTACTAGTCCGAAGGAACTACCACTTAGGAAGACCACCAATCCGTTACTTTTTAAGAGTTCTAAATTTGTAATGCTTGAAAATTTAAGAAAAAAAGCGTTATTCCTCCTTCCAGGAAATTAAAATTTTCGATTAAACAGGCCAATTTTCACAACTAATTGAAATATTTGGTAATTATTACCATGACGACAATTCATTTAAAATTTCATTAAAAAACGTTTAATTTTTAAGACACCTTAAACTATAATAAATTTCACTTTTCTGCTTTTTTGAAATAGCATTTCAATGAAACATATTACTTTTTCAAATGCTCAATTGGATCAAAGTTACCGTTAAAACTCAATTTTTAAGAGTTACCAAATAATTCAAATGTTGAAATTTAGAAAAATCGTTACTTTTAAGAGTTTCTAAATTTGTAATGTGAAAATTTAGGAAAAAAGCGTAATTTTAGAAAGTTAAATTTTTTTATTTAAAACTCTACAAGGTTTTCCAAAACACTGAAGAAATATTTGGTATTATAAAAATACCAAATATTAAAAAATTTCATTAAAAAACGTCAATTTAAGACATCTAAAACTAATAATAAATTCACTTTTCAGCTTTGTGAAATTGCATTCAATGAAACACATTATTTTTCAAATGCTTGAAATTACCGTTCAAAACTCAATTTTAAGATTTAACCAAACTAATTCAAATTGTTGAACATTAGGGAAAAAATCGTACCTTTTTAAGATGTTTCCTAATTATTCTGTAATGGTGAAAATTTTAAGAAAAAAGCGTAAATTTTACGAAGTTAAAAATTTTTTATCTAAACCACAGGTTATTACTCACAACTAATGAAAATAATTTAGGTAAATAAAAACGAATTATTGCAAATTTCATTTAAAAAACGTCAAATTAAGACACGTAAAACAATTAATAAATTCTTTTCTGCTTTTTGAAATTTGCATTTCAATGAAAAACATTATGTTTTCAAATGCCTGACAGAATACCGCTTAAAACTCAGATTTTTAAGAGTTTACCACAATAATTTTCAAATGTTGAAATTTTAGGAACAATTGTACTTTTAAAAGTTTCTAATTTTTAAATGTATGATGAAGGAAAAGCTTTGCTTTTTCTCTGTTAAAATTTCTTTTTTCCAAATACAGTTTTCACAGCCAACCTAATGGAACATAATTGGTATATGAAAAGCCAACAATATTTGAAATTTCATCAAAAAACGTCAATTTAAGACACCTAACAAACTATTAATAAATCTCTTTTCTGACTTTTTGAAATTTGCATTTCAATGAAACACTAATTATTTTTTTCAAATGCTGAAAATACCGTTAAAAGATCAATTTTAAGAATTACCAAATCATTTCAAATGTTGAAAATTTAGGAAAAATCGTACTTTTAAGAGTTCTAATCTTGTAATGATGTGAAAATTTAAGAAAAAGCGTAATTTTTGAATTTACAATTTTTTATTAAAACAGTGACTTTGTTACAACTAATGAAAATATTTGGTATATAAAAAAACAAATATTGAAATTACATTAAAAAACCGTCAATTTAAGACACCTAAAAACAATTAATAAATTCTCTTTTTTCTGTCTTTTGAAATTGCATTTCAATGAAACACATTATTTTTTCAAAATGCTGAAATACCGTTTAAAACTCAATTTTTAAGATTTAACAAATAATTTTCAAATGTTGAAATTAGCGAAAATCGTAACTCGTTTAAGAGTTTTTAATTTGTAATTAGAAAATTTAAGAAAAAGCGTTAATACTCTTTAGAAAGCGTAATTTTTTTATTAAAAATGGTTTTCACAACTAATGAAATATTGGGCGGTATATAAAAACAGATATTGAAATTTCATAAAAACGTCATTTAAGACACCTAAAACAATGAATAAATTCTCTTTTCGTGGTTTTTGAAATCGCATTCAATGCAAACACATTATTTCTTTCAAAATTAGCTTGAAATCCCGTAAAAACCTCAATTTTAAGATTTAAACCAAAATAATTTTCATGTTGAAAGTTAGGAAAATCTACTTTTTAAGAGTTCGTAAATTGTGTGAAGTGTGAAAATTTAAGAAAAAGACCGACTAATTGTTACGAAGTGCTATATTACATTTTCTGCTAACTAAAAAACAGGTTTTCACAACTAATCAAATATTTGGGTATATAAAAACAAATTATTGAAATTTCCATTAAATAAAACGTCGAATAAGACACCTAAAACTAGTTCTAATAAACTTCACTTTTCTGCTATTTTTGAATAGTCTGCATTATCAATGAACACACATTATTTTTCCTAAATGCTGAACAATACCGCTTTAAAAAGCTCCAATTTTAAGATTGTACAAATAATTTCAAATGTTGAAATTTTTAGAAAAATCTACTTTTTAAGAGTTTCTTAAATTGTAATTCGTCGAAATTACAGTCGTTAAGCACCACTAAGCGCGGCCGCTAATCTTCATTGAACGCGTTAGCCAATTATTCCTGTTATTAAACAGGATTTTCAAACTTAATTAAATATATCTGGCGGTCCGCTAGCGTCCGTCACTACCCACTAACGGAGAATCTATATAAAAACAAATATTGTAAACAGTCTTCGGTTCATATTCTGGAAAAAACGTCATTCCGTCGGAGATTAGCAACGCGTCACATATAGCACGCCGATCTCACACCTCACACATATATTCTCACACACTGCCCGTGTCCTAGATCATAGAAGCTATACGCGATCGCACATCTACTCTGCGTCGCGCGCATCCGCACTGTGCTACTCGCTCTCT
>JABUQX010137147.1:7500-23415 GCA_015478945.1 Trachelipus rathkii | reverse complement strand
ATATATATATTATTTTACACCACGCTTCCCTCCACCACCAGATACCTCCCTTACTAAACACATTCACACAAAATTAACTCTAAGAACGATCGCCACATATCCAAATAATATCATACTGCAAACACGTCCACCCAATATTTCGCCTACTGAACGAATTTTGGACAGTCAAACCTGCGTAATGCTTTCCCGTCTCCGCTCTTGGCATTTCATCCCTCCCTTCAAAGATACAAATTTAGAATCCAATAAAGTATTCTCCCCTACTAGCCAAAGAGATTTTTCGCAAACTAACGACGACTCAGAACATCTGTTGTAGACTGCCATAACTTAACGCGACCATCAGACACAATTTCAACTCGCTTTTTTTAACGGATCTCTGAGCCTGCCCTGCTGTGGAGGCACAATGTCTCGAGGAAGCCTGTTTCCCCTAGGGGGGAAGAAGGAAGCCACAAAGTAAAAGTAGGTATAAATATAATATATACTATATAGTTATATAATATATATAGTAGTATGTATATATATATGATATATATATATATATAGTATAGGTACATAATATAAGCTATAAGTAAATATATATATATATAATATATATATTGATAACAAAGATAAAAAAAGAGATAAATACTATTTTTATCCTGCGATGTCACAATCTTACTAAATGTAACAACCTTCAAGAATTTTTCTCCACATATTCTGGTGAAAAACATATTTAGAAATATAAAACCTATGTATGCACTGTTATATCATATTATATATACCATATACTATATATATATATATATTATATATATATATATATATATATGATATATATATATACTATATATCATAGTATATATATATACTGATATGTATATATATCACAAGGCGTGCGGCTCCCATTGGAAGCAAGAGAAGCCAAAACCTCCCGTAATAAATAAAAGAGTAATTTGCAAAAATTTAAAATTATCAGCATTATTTAAAAAATTTCATTAATTATTACAATTATTCTTCTCTATTTTATCAATTTTTTATTTTGATCTGGTTAATCACATAAATTAGTATTGAAAACAATATATTGTTTACCATTTGATGTTCAGCTGTGATTCTTGTAAGAGGAGAGAGACGGAGAGACGAGAGAGAATCCGAGAGCACGAGAGAGAGAACGACGAGGAGAGACGAAGAGAGACGGAGCAGGGAGAGGAGAGGAGCGAGAGATCGGAGGAGAGCAGCTGCTGCAGGTATAATGCGATGGTGTAGAAAGTAGGCACTGTTCAAACGATGAGAGGAGAGAGAGAGAGAGAGACGGAGACGATGTCATCGACTCATACATAAGGTAATGACAAAAGAATGGTTTTAAGATAAAAACATCCTTGTTCCAGCCGAGAATTTGCTCTTTTGTTTAATAAAAATTCAAATCATTAAAAATTAGCATCTTGCTATTCCAAAACCAAATCTTTTATGCCCTAGAAAAGATCCGAATTTTATTTTAAAACATTAAAATTCTTTTCAAATATTTTACTTAAAAATTTCATTTTTTAATTTTTAGAAAAATTAAATATATTTTGTATGTTAAATCAAACCTCGTTAGGGAAGCTTCTGGCGCTTATTTTTATTTTTGGTAGCTTGTACGGTATGTGAGTTGTGAGAATATTTTTTTCTTTGGCACTAGATGGAGGGTAGATTATGGAAATTATAGGGGTATATACATTTTAAGTAATTTAATGTTGAATATAATAAATAAATAAAGTTTGGAATAAATATTCAAATTTAATTAATATTTCTGTGAATCAAAAAATAAATAATTGAGCAACAGTTTTTAAGGAAAATGGTAATACCTGGAGAATTCTATCTTTTTATGCAGTGGTGCCAGTTTTTTTTAAATTTAAGTTACATGATTATTATTTATATTCTTTCATTATAATTATTATTATCATTATATACTATTATTATATCATATATAGTATACATATATATATACTATATAGTATATATATATATAGTAGTATTATATTGTATAATACCTAAAATATATAGTTACTATATACTATTATATAACTATAATAGTCATATATATATATACTATATATATATATATATAAGAAAAATTGCTCAAATAGACAAATTTAGGCTTCCTCCAAAATCGGTGTCAAAGCAGACGGCATGCAAAGTCGCAAAAAAAAAACAAGTTCTTCAATGTTCAAAAAAGAGAAAAAATAATTCTCAACCTGATGTACTTTTTCTGGTGAATGGTTAGGCATTGTCCAAATCTCCTTAGAGCATCAAATACTCGTATTCTTGAACAGTTTTGTATGCCCAATTTTGACACCCGGTTCTGAGGATTTTTATAACGGTTTTCAAACTGTAATACAAAGAACATATATATAAAATTATATATATACGCTGATTCTGATTAATTGGATATAGAAAGTAGTTGTATATATATATATATAATGTTATACAGAATAGTGTATTCAAAGTTTTGTATATATTTATCTTCCTTTATATCCTTTTGTATTATAATCCAATATATATAGTATATATATAATATATTAACTATTATATATATATATATTTAAATATTAAATAATATATATTATATATATTATAATAGTATATAAAGTTATATAAAACGGTACTACTTATATATATACGGCTTAATTATCAACACCATAATATCTGTTCCCACTAATCTAAAATTTAGTGTACATTATGTAGTATACTATATAAATATCTATAATAATAAATCATAATAAGTAAATAATATTAACCTCTAGATATATAAAACCGTGCGTTTGTAATACATTAGTAATGCACTTTATTCCCGTACTTCCTCTATCCGATTATACGATGAGAAAAACATTGGTCTACCTCATTAATGCATTCATATTTGTTGTTTTTACCCAGACTTAAGTCTGAAATGGTAAGGTCAAATAGTTTGCTGCAAAAGATGGGTATACTCAACGGATTATATATAAAAAATAAAAAGCCTCTTCCATGGCTCTACCGGTTACACTTGTAATGGTGATAAGCGGTATCGGTTCGAAGTCCCCATCACTTTCTCTCTCGTCAGCAGTTTCATCAAGAAGATTTGAAATCCATTCCACAGCTTCCCTCCAGCCTTCGTCTAATACTTTCGTAAGTCTAGAATTAATTAATCCTGGAGTAGGTAAAGCAGGTTGACTGGTGCGTTCCTTTGACTTTATACTACCTCTGAGAGAACTAGGTTCACCATCTGAAGAATCATCATCAGAATCTCTGGTGATTATTTCATTCCCTCTTTCAGCTGGCTCATCATCATCACTACTATCAACATCATCGTCATCTGAAGCTTCATTAGCCTTCAAAAAATCCTCACCGGTTTTAGATTTTCTGTTACCACCTAAAGCTCTTTTCTTTTGCAATTCTTTTCTATTTTCTACTAACCCTAACTCCATTATTTTATCAACTACTCTATTTTTCGGTCTTTTGACAGACATACGATCTAAAATTCTCTGCATTGGATTAACTGCATCTTTAAATTCTTCTACAAGACTTTTTAGTTCTGCTATTTGTTCTTCAGACCACTGCTTCCATTCTTTAATCCTAACAGTCTTCTTACGGAGTTCCTTAACATCCGAAATTATATACAGCTCCTTTAATTTCTTAATCACCGATCTACGGGTTCTATTTTTATTAATCAAATTATCAGTAATATGATCGGCAACATCTTTGTCTTCAGATTGAACGTCTTTAAACTCTTCGTACAGTCTTCTTAACTCATCTTCTTCTTCTTCTGACCAAGGAGCCCTTTTGCTATTATTATCTTCAGAGTTGCCGTAACCACACTCGATCTCCACAGCATCCTTATTTGTTTTCCAAAACAAAAGTTCCATGAAAACTTTTTTGTTCTCTTCAGCAGTTAGCAAAAATTTTTTAAATATAAATTTTCCAAACTTTACAGCATCGACATGCGAATGGACAGATGGATCATATTCATCAAAAATCTTTAAAAATGTCTTAAAAAGAGAAGCCTGAAAGAATATGGCCACCAACTTACAATCCCAAGCCAATCTATGAAACAGTTTCAAAATACAATGATTAACATTATCACCATTTGTAAAAAAGTTTTTAAATAACGAACAATATGCCTGTAATACTTTAATATGACCAAATCTTCTCCATAGTGATCTCCTCCACCTCCTCATCCTCTTCACTTTCAACTATCTCTTCTACACCCCTCCTCCACCTGTACATTCACATTTAACATTTCTCTGAAGTATTCCGTCCATCTTCTGTTTATATATGTTGATCTCACAAAACTTCTCCTTGCTTATCCTTGATATTGCACACTTTCCTCCTTGATCCTCTATATGTTTTTGACAGTCTAAAAAACTTCCTTCTTTCTGCCTTTCAAAAATAAAACTGTTATTTATTAGAACACAATTTTGAATATGTTTTCTCATTTTAAGGTTCATAATAAAATGATTCTTGTTTGACATTTATTTTTCTGCTCTAAAAAGAACAGATCTTCCAAACAGGGAGAATTGGAGGGTTGGATAACCTCGTGCCTTTTCCTCGTTCATCCTACCCATCTTTTACCCAGGGCCTCCTCTGCTGCCCTTCTTACCGTTTCTTGTATCACCTCCATCTTTCTTACCCTTTCTAATTGTTACTAGGTCCTCGCTTAATTTTCTAATATATTCCTTTCTTGTCACATCCTTAGAATATTAAATATTCACATTTTCTTTTCTTTACTCTGTGCTTTATCTCTTCATACAGGTCCTCAACCAACAATCTATGATCTGAATCAATTGTTACTCCAGGTATTACTTTAATCCTATTATCCTACTATCAGACCATATAATAGTCTATAATAGATCTTTGATCAAATTTCCTGTGATGTTATTCCACCTATACCTGGAACCTAGTCGTATCCCTTTGTTGAAAAAACCATTTTCATGATTTCAATCCCTTCCTCAACGAAAATCTAATCAGATCTCTCCTTCAATATCCTTATCTCCTCTCCATACTGTCCTTACCATGTTCTCCACCTCTGTCTCTTCTTCTTCCACTTCTTGCATTGAAATCTCCCAATCAGTTACAAACATACATCCTCCTCTCTTCTTCGTCTTCTACATTCTCCTCCACATTCCATATAACTGTCTTTTCTTCCTTTTCCGGTGTCCCTGTTGCGATATATTGATAGAATGGTACCTCTTTCCTGATCTATAAGGCATCTTCTACAAGTCTTTCGTGCAATGACTTTTATTTTCTTTATCAAAAACGGCATCTTCGCCTATTATGAACCCACTCCATGCTCTATACCTCTCTATCCCTTTACTATATCAATGACATAATCCTCCTCCCATATCTTTTCCTCTCTCTTCTCTCTCAATTCGCAATCTTGCGCCAATTCCCATCAACGTCTACCTCCTCTCTCTCATCATCTCCAGAATATATTTCCTCCTCCTTTCAGCCATACGTCGTCAATAATTTTACCGGTTAGCGCAATCTAATTTTAATATAATATATATATATATAATATATTATCAATAATAATATAATATATATTATATATATATATATAAGAATAAATATATAACTTTATATATTATATATATATATCAAGTTTATAATCATACAATTTTCTAATGTATTTGAATTGGATCCATAAATACGAAAAATAGCTCGCGATTTGAAATTTTTGAAGGAGTTGAATCGGACTACAGGCGAAAACGTTTGAGATATACATTGAAAAATATGGCTAGCAACGAGGCTTTATTGGAGTTATGCAAAGGTTTGGGTCTGACAGGTACAGACGCCGCGAACCTTTGTCGGGATGAGCCCATGCGCCAAAGAGAAGCTATAAAGGAGAGAGAGATAGAGGAACGAAAAATTGAAAAAGAAAAAGAGATCGAAGAGCAGAAAATCGCAAAAGAGAAAGAGAGAGAAAGAGTAAGAATGGAAGAGAGCAGAAGGAAGAGAGAGAGAGAGAGAGAGAAGAGAATGAGAGAGAGAGAGAAGAAGAGGAGAGTTAGAGGAGCGAAATCGCCAAAGAGAAAGAATCCGAAGAGAATACAATTGTTGTGTAGGTGTATGGGTCACACACCCGATATGAAGAGAAATATATGAAGAAGTTTAAGCGCCTAAAACGTTTGTAGAATTAATGCAAAGTTAAGAACGGGGAATACACTAAAATTAGCGAAAAAAATTAGAACAGGCGAAAGAACGTAAAGCAAGATAGAAGCGTAAAGATGCCAGAACGAAGAGAGAATCGCGCAAATTGAAACTGACGCAAGAGCGCCAAAATAAGCACGATGCGACCATAGCATTACTGGAATCCTCCTAGTGTCAAATAATGCTTCCACGTAATAACAATTCTAAGCTAAAATCCACTTTGACAAAAAGGTTAAATGAATCTGAAAGACTTATCTAAACCTTATTTAAAACACGAATCGCCGGATGCCATCTCAAGGAAAGTTTGTACCTGTTAGGTCGATGTTAGCCGAAAGCTAGTGAAATGTACAATGGACCTTCTGTAGCAATCGCGTCTTAGATATGAAGACTTAAAGAAAGCTTTGTTTATCCCGGTTATTGACTTAAAACCGATAATGGTTAACGATCAAATTTAAATCATATGTTCCTACAAATCATGACAATCCCGAAAGTCTATACACAATGAACAAAATTGCTTTTATGCCCTCAAGAAATAAATCAGTCGCTGCGACGTAAAGGAGAATGTCGAGAGCTATTGAAATTACGCAATACTGTAGAAAAATATGACAACGTATCAAGCCAGAACTAGCAACATTCTTAAAGAAAAGAAATGAGAAGGATCTAGACATAATCTCTAAGCTCAGAAAAATTATATGCAAAGCCAAACATAAGAGTGGGACGGTACTTATGTATATTAAAAAAGCTTAGAGCGAAAAAAATTATAATAAAATAGAAGAAAGTCCACATACCACAACACATCACTCCAGAAGAATAATGTGTCGGCAACAATAACAATAACTATAAAAATGATAATAATAATAAAAGTTCCAACGAACACAAGAACGTTGACCACATGTGCTACAAATGTCAACTTTGAGGACACTACGCGAGAGACGTGTTTACTCACCTAAACCAGTAGTCGGTAGTAGAAGTTTATTTGAATACTTTTACTGGGCGACATAAAGACGAGAACTAAACCACCTGGCTTCGCAGATATTTCTTGAGGAAAAATCTAGTCATGCAGGTGAAGAGCCAGCTCCGTTCGCAGACTTGTGTTATGGGGGGAACCGATGACAACCCACACCGTCTGCCTGTCGTTGACGTATATCGCGAACGTTTATCGTGTCTATGTCTTTGGAATACTTAACGCACTTGTTTTCGTCAAGGTTTGAACCTGAAGAAAATTACACCGGAGAGTTCACAAAGATGAGACTACTCGACAATACTGTTAAGAGAGTTCCACTGGCTAACGTAATTTTGGACACTCCTTATTACGTGGGGGAAACGACGGCTGTTGTGATGCCAAACGTCGTTTACAACTTGATTCTGGAGAATATTGAGGGGGCGTTATCCCTTAATGAACCTGATGACGAGTGGAATGGGTCTAAGCGCCCGTGTCTTAGCGCGAAGCAAGACGTAGTAACTCAGAAGAGTTTGATTTCCCCGATCATCGACAAGGTTGAAGAGGGCATTAGTGTGGAATCACCTTCTCGGCGAGAAGCTCCTCAAATCAGTCAGGAAAAGAAGAATGAGTTAGTGGAAGATGCAGACGTATCCATTTTGAAACCATCTTGTGATCGAGGTATTGCCATGGTCTATCTTAAAGAAGAATCTCCTGTAGAAGAGTCTCCTGAAGGAGTATTAAACACAGCTCAGGATCCTAAGACTGAAAGAGCCGACAGTAATAACATTATTCCCAGTGAAGAAGATACTAAGGTATCTGAAGGGCCTTACTTCAAAATGGCTTCTCCTGCAGAAGTAGCTGACGCTGAAGGCGTCCAAGTTCATGGTCTCATAAGATATAGAGGTGAGTTTAAAGAAAAGCAGAGACAAGATCACACGCTACAAAGATTTTGGAAGTCCGTTGAAGAGGACGAGGGCAAATATTTAGTAATTAAAGAATTACTGTTTAAGAAAATTAGTGAGAATCAAATTGAAAGAAATGTACTGGTCGTACCGAAGGATTATAGGAATAAAGTACTAAGAATAGCACATGATGAGGTGTTTGGAGGCCACCAAGGAGTTAAGAAGACAATGGTAAAGATCACCCAACAATTTTATTGGCCGAACATCTATCAAAACGTCACTAAGTGCTGTTACTCATGTGACATATGTCAGAGGACAGTCTCAAAAGGAAGGGTGGCGAAGGCGCCTCTGTGCTCTATGCCTATCATAGAGGAACCTTTCCAAATTGTCGTAATTGATTTAATCGGTCCCATTATTCCTTCATCCTCCGAAGGACACCAATATGTACTTACATTAGTTGATAGTGCCACAAGGTATCCCGAGGCGATACCTCTCAAGAGTATCTCAGCGCAGAAAGTCGCAGTGAGTTTAATGAGCATATTTATGCGTCTTGGTGTGCCCAAGGAGATTCTAAGTGACAACGGCACACAGTTCACTTCGCTACTAATGAAAGATGTTGCAAAGATGCTTAACATAAGGCAAATACATTCCAGTATTTTTCATTCTATGACCCAGGGGGTCACTGAGAGATTCCATGGAACTTTGAAGACTATGCTTAAAAGAATGTGCCACGGACAAGTGCGCAAGTGGCATAAATTCATCGAACAGCTATTGTTCGAGTACAGGGAAGCGCCACAGGAGTCTACAGGGTTCTCTCCTTTTGAGTTGTTAAATAAGAGAACAGTAAGGGGACCCATGCAGATCCTGTACGAGTTATGGGCCGGGAACATTAATCCGGAAGAGGCCTGATCTACTCATAGATACGTATTTGATTTGCAAAAGCGTCTTAACGAGACTCTAAGAATGGCGCGTGAAAATCTGTAAAGAGCGCAAAGGAATCAGAAACATTATTATGACAGAAGAGCGAGGAATAGAAAATTGAAGACTGGGGATTTTGTGCTGGTCCTCATACCCACATCTCATAACAAGATGCTTATGAGGTGGGGTGGACCCTATGAAATAATCGAGTCTTATGAACAAGACAATTACAGAGTAAGAGTGGGTGAAGTCATCAAGACTTACCACATAAATCTTTTAAAGAAATATCTCTCAAGAGAAGAGAATGAAGTAGATGATGAATCACAAGATCAAAATCGGCAAGTATGACGAAGAAAATATTCCGGTCCCAGTGGTTAATACATCGAAGAAAAGGAAAGAAGACCTTAAAGATGTGAAAATCAGTAATGAAATAACAGAAGAGATGAAAAAGGATTTGATGAAAATATTGGAACCACACAAGGATATCTTTACGGATATTCCAGGGACGGTGCTCCATGACTTCCATAAGATTGAAATGATTGATGAAACCCCCATCCGCATAAAACTGTACACATTGTCATATACGACTTGAACAGAACTGAAGAAAGAAATAGAGAAGATGTTGGAAATTGGAGTTATTGTAAAGTCCACGTCACCATATTCTGCGTTTGTAGTCGTTGTACAAAGGAAGGACGGCACCAAGTGTGTCTGTTCAGACTACCGTGCCATCAATAAAATTACATTGTTCGATAAAGAGCCGATGACAACCACGCAATCCTTATTTACGAAGTTTGCAGCAGATATGTTCTTCACGAAATTGGACTTGGCCAAAGGTTACTGGCAAATACTTATCAGGCCAGAGGATGCGTTTAAGACCGGGTTCTCAACTGATGACGGTAATTTCCATTATATAAAGTTGCCATTCGGAATGGTAAATGCAGGAGCGACACTTGTAAGGGCGATGAGGCGAATATTGGACGAAATAAATGACGTCGATTTTTATATTGATGATATTATAGTGCACTCAAAGACCTAGAAAAATTACATGAATACGATATGGATTGTTCTTTCAAAGTTGCATGAAGAAGGTTATACTGTGAGGCCATCCAAGTGCGAGTTTGCAGCATCTAGTGTGGAGTTCTTAGGGCACCATATTGGGCATGGAGTGAAGGGTTTACAGGACGATAACGTCGAAAAGATCGTGAAAGCAGAGCCGCCCAAGAACAAAAAGCAGGTCAGATCGTTCCTAGGTCTTACATCCTACTACAGGGACTTCGTCAGGAATTACGCAGAGATTGCCGCGCCCCTCACAGATTTAACCAAGAAAGGAGAGCCAACGAAGGTCCGCTGGTTAGAAAAACACCAACGTGCGTTTGAAGAGCTGAAGAAGGCACTTGTTTCCAAACCTATCTTAAGAATGCCGCGGTTGGACAGAGTGTTCACCCTGCAGGTGGACGCCTCTGATACATCGTTGGGATATGTGCTATTACAGGAAGAAGATATCTTACATCCCATAGCATACGGGAGTAAGAAACTGTCACCAACGCAGCAAAGATATTCCATTCTAGAAAAAGAAGCATTAGCCATTGTGACAGGAGTAAAGAAATTCGAACCTTATTTGTACGGCAAAGAGTTCATATTACAGTCTGATCACAGACCCCTGTCGGCTATGAATAAAAAGAAGTATGAGAGCCCCAGGATTATGCGTTGGGCACTTTACTTACAACACGGATCAGGTGCTCGTCAACATATTTCACGCAAAATAACGTAATAGCCTATTATTTAAGTTAGCATCAATTCGGCGATGCGAAACTCAAAATGGAACAGACCTCCTACCAAATGAAGAAGGACATTCTCGCAAGTGTTCAAATGAGCATTGTAACATGAAACAAGTTACAGTGTAATATTGCTTAATAAGGGACCTAAATTAACGTCGGAACATTTCCTTTGACATTCAATAAAAGTTCACTTCCTCAAGTTGCTATTTACCTCTTAAAAGCATTTCCATCGATGAATGTTTCTTCCATCGAGTATCGTATATATATATATATCAATATATATTTATATATTTCTATACATAATATTTTATTTATATATATATATATATATATATATATATATATATATATATAGTATATAGAATATTCTATATATATATATTATAAATATTTATAATGTTTGACTTGATACCATAGATATATTTATATATATATATAATGTATATATTATCTTGGTGCATCGTGGCCTACCGCTTCTCTCTATAAACTTGCCCAGCTTTAGACAAAAGACGTCAAACTCTTAGGATCGTAGATCTGATTGGATAATTCAATTACTTTTATAAAAAATGCTTCTAAGTAAACGCCTTTGCAATGAATTCATAGAACTATAAATTTACACGTAATTTTTATAAGAAACAATTTTATAGTCGTTTTGTATGGTACAATCTGGAGTTAATTAGAAATCCTTAACAAAATAAAAAAAATAATGATTACGTTTATAAAAACTATTTAAAGTAAGGTAGAATAAGATAATACAAATCATAAGATAATTTCCAAAAATTAAACATCATTACTAATTACCGTATTTGTAAAAAGTAAATTTATTATCCTTATTAATTATCCAAAAACATCGATATATCATAAATATCCTTCAAAAAAAGTTTCGTTATAAAGTTTTTTTTTATTTCTTTATTAAAATGCGATTTGTAAGTTCCGTAGATTTCCTTTTATTTATGAAAAGTTTTTCATTTTCATCTTTGATCAGAGTGTTGAGGGAAAAAGATCACATTGCTTTTATTTTTTTTAATTATTTTAGGAAAGATGTGATGCGCAATATCTTTTAACAAAGTTGCATCTTTAGATGAATTCAGAAGAGCTTAGTATTTTTTTTTTTTTTTATGCAATGAAACGTTGTCAAATTGGTCCGCCCCGTCTTCTAAATAGTAGTATGCATGATGTCTTCTGTTTTGTTTAAAAAGTGTATATATATATTTATGGCTCCTGAATGAAAGTTTGTCTTATTGGCTAAGGATGTATCAAGGTGTAAATATCTGAGTATAAAACGTAATGTTTTCTGTGTGAGAGAGACTTTGTCCTGCAAATCTCATGAGCGATAGATGTATTGGTGGTTATATATGTGGCACATTTTATTTATTTCGTCTGCAATAAAAATTTACCGTTGATATATGCCGTCTGCAAATAAGAGTAGTATACCTGTTACCGCAAATTGTCATACTTGTGTATTAATATCGGTGTAATATTTTGGTGTTTAATTGTATTTAGTTTTATGGATTTTCTATATATATATATTTATTTGAGTATTTATTTATTTAATCACGTATGCAATTATTTGGGTAATGTTATTTAAAAGTTAATTTTGTTCTTTTATGATATTAACGGTGTTTGGATCCTACATTCGAGGTGCTAAGTACTTATTATTACTTTTGTCTTTCTTTTTGTACAATTTATATTTATGCATATTTGTTTCAAATTTAATGATAGAATATTGCAAAGTTACTTTGGCATTCCGAATTAAAAGTTTAAATATTTCACTTTAATATTTATTTTATCAATCTATTATCTTCAAATAGTAAAATGTTGGTGGATGCTAGTCAAAATTTGTGCATTAACAGTTGTATTTTTTCATCAATCTTTATTATCTTCAATAATAAATTTTGGTTGGATGTTTATGTATGATATTTGCAATAGATTACCAGGAAATCGTATTAACCAATCTTATTCTTAAATAAATAAATATTGATAAAATATTATTTATGGAAAAAAAAAGAGCAGTCACGTGTCTACATTTTGGTTAATTTATTTACAGTACATGTATATGCCAAAGTGTTGTTTTATATGAATATTCCGTAGGGTTTTGTTTATTTTTTTTTGTGACAAAACAAAATTGAAGAAAGGGATCCAATATTTGAGATTTGACCCCATTTAGCCCCACAACAAATATAGACATTAAATGCTAAACTTTTCAGAAATTTTGATGGGAAAAAGTAAACCGCAGCTTTTTCTTGACCTCTAGAACTCATTTCGGTTTTCAGTGTCTTTTAGTCAATGTTTTCGGCGTTATCATTTTTTCAGAACCTAATTTTTTGACATTTTTCTTCGTATCAACTTCACAATTTTTGTTCGAAATGACTTCAAACTTTAAATAAACATAGATGTGTCTATTACGCCCAAAATGCACATAGAAGTTTTCGATTTTTGGAAATTTTTTCAGCATTTAAAAAAAATTGTTTGAATGAAGTACATCTGAGCTCAATTTTCCAAAATCGAAAAACTTCATGTGCATTTTGTGACGTAATGACCTATCTTATGTAAATTTTTCAAGTTTGAATAGATTCGAAAAAATTAGAAGTTGATACAAAAAATGTCAAAAATTAGGTTTGGAAAAAATGAAAACCCAGAAGATGCTAACAAACACAGAAAACACTCAATAAATGACGTTTGGAAGTCTGGAAAAATGCAGGTTTGTCTTTATCCCCATCAAAATTGTCTGAAATTAAGAATTTTATGTCTATTTTTAGGTGGGGGCTAAAATGGGGTTCCTAAATCTCAAATATTGGACCCTAACATTAAAAGTTTTGATACCCCTAAATAGAATAATGTTATTGATACCTTAAGCATTTAATACTTGGTGCGCTTAGCTTGCTAATAAAAAATTGAATTATAAAAAGATTTATAATTAATATTTATTATTTATTTATTTATTTTATTTATTATTTATTTACTTATTTATTTATTTTATATTTATTTATTTGATTTAATTTATTTATTTATATTATTTATTTTTTATTTATAGTATTTAAAAAGAGATGTATATTATTTTGGGTAATAATTGAGTCTGATAAGAAAATCAGATTTTAAATGCTTGTTATTTTGATTTTTTAGAAATATTCGTTAATATATAAACGGTCGTAGCCAATTATATCACCAAAGCTATTATTTTCAATATTCATTTAGTTAAATGCTCAATTGGATTTGTTGTTTGCCTACGCTAGAAACGAACCCTTCGCAATTATACACTTCTCTTAACCGTAAATTTGTTGGTAAAGTCAGGTATTTACACGAGGTATCAGGATCCACAGATCATTGTAATCAGTGATTGAAGAAAGTTAACTGTCATTGTTGAGTGCACGAAACCCTTTATGTGGTGAGAGGTATCGTCTGCTGCTGTCAAACTATTCCAACTGTTCCAGTTTCTGATCAGAAGATTTAAAAGTTAGTGACGGTGTCATCAATAGCATCTAGATAATAACAATAAATTATATATATAATATTATAATTATACAATTATTTTAATATAATATTATATTATTAAAAAATTATATTAATTATTATTATATATATTATATTATATAAATATAGATCTATAATATAATTAAGTATAATATATATATCAATATATGTAAATTGTTTAAAATTTGCTAAATAGATGTCGCTTGTAGGACTTATGGTCGAAAGTTTTGCTTTAACTTTGATTTTATTAATCCCAAAAATAATAAATTATATTAATAACACTAGTAGCAATATATAATAATAATAAAGCTAATAAATAATAATAATATAATATATTAATAATAATAATAATAATAATATAATAAATAATTAATGATAATAATAAATAATATAATAATAATAATAATAATATAATAAGAAAATAATAATAATCAATAAATAATAATAAAATATAATATAATAATAATAATAATAATAATAATAATTAATAATATAATAATAATATAATAATAATAAATAATAATAAATATTAGTTCTTTCTAAAAGTTTAATGATTTGCTATAGCATTTAGTTTGTATTGGTTCTGTTAGTTGACTGCCAGATTGATAAACCTATTTGATTCATGAATACTGTCTCTTTATTTCTAATGTACTAATGTTCTAATGATCAGTTCTCATTAACTTTCGAAAAGTAAGTACTTTATCCCCTTTCAAAATTAATAATAATAATAATAATAATAATAATAATATAATAATAATATAATAATTAATAATAATTTATATAATAAAAAATAATAATCAAGTAAATTATTATTTATATTATTATATTATATTATATTATATTATATTATTATATATTTATATTATTATTATTATATTTATATTATTATTATCTATTATTATATATTATATTATTATATTATTATTATTATTATTATTTTTATTCTCTCTTAAATTGTTTAAGTGTAAATTGTTTCAAAATTCCGCAATAGATGTCGCTAGAACGACTTTAGTACGCGAAAGTGTTCTGTTTTTAACTTTTGATTTTTATTTAATATCAAAAACATTTAATAACAAATAAGATAATTTAAATAATAATACAAATGAATAATAATAATAATAATAATAATAAATAATATAATAATGAATAATAATAATAATAATAATAATAATAATAATAATAAAATAATAATATGAAAACTTCCTACATTTATTTTAATGTAAGATTTTGATTGCTTTCCAAACTTCCCTAATGTATCTCTTTCACAGAAGATAATTTTCTTTAGTAATTTTCTTGAATAAATAAACAATTGATTAATATAGTTACCAACCTTTCGTCCGTACCACTTGGACATATTTCGTGGAATTAAATTTTATTTTTAATATATCACAATTTTTCTTCAAGACATTATGAATATTGCTCTATTGTTAAAAAATAAATTAATAAATTAAAAGTTAAGGGTGAGGATCCAAATTGAATGGGGCTGGGTTCCCCGTTTCAGCCCACCTAAAAAATGGACATAGAATTCGGAATTTTCAGCCGATTTTGACTTAATAAACACCAAAATGTAGCTTTTGTTCCCCTCTAAAACGTTGATAGTGTTGTTTCTTGTGATGTAGTCATTCTTTCAGAATTTTTCAAATTTTCAAAAATGGTTTTGACAATTTTCATATCAACTTTTAAATTTTTTGAGAAATGATTTCAAACTTAATATGCATATGCGTCCACAGACCTACAATCATTACAAGTAACATTTCATTTTTTG
>JABUQX010137147.1:0-2500 GCA_015478945.1 Trachelipus rathkii | reverse complement strand
AATTAATTATTGTATTTCAATCATGAGTACAAAACTAAGCTAATGAATAGCCTTGAATTATAAAAAAGTAGTTTGTCCACAAAAGTCCCAACTGTATTAAGATAAATAAAACATATTATCATAGTATTATAATACTACACACACCATAAAGATGAATTAGCGGATATAATATTAGCACTAATAATTTACATACTACATATAGCGTATCAATTAATCATAATTATCGCCATATATAATACTATATCACTCCCAATATATATATATAAACAAACCTTATTAATTTTACAATATTTCAGTCTAGAAAATCATGATAGTAATAATATACAATAAAGCAACGTGGTTAGATCTTGTTATATTAGTAAAACTATACAGTATACCCAAAAATAACAAGAAATGAGTAGTTAACATAATATTATATTAAATTACATATATATAACCAGTTTTATAACATTTAAATCTATCCATAAATTTACTATCAAAAGAAATTAAAAGAAAGAATGTCAATCAAATGAAGGAGATTTCTTAACAACAAATACTAAGAACAAATCAAGTATGCTTGATACATCTTAGTAATAACCCACAAACAACCAAGATAGTAATCAGAAAAGGAGCCTCTGTATATATAGTGTAAACTAATGATAATAACTGTAAGGGTATATAGTACCAATAAATTAACTCTCAGGAGAGAGGAGATTAAACTTTTTTCAAAGTTATTACTGTCCTCGCTAGTAAATTGAAAACTTATCAATAAACATTGGTTAGAGAGTAAGAAATTTAAGGTATACTCACACCCAATGTATCCCCTCTCATCAACTCTCGCGGCACACCTACGATTCATTCCTCACTCATCACAGATTAGTATGGTTCATAACCTCTTATAAGACAAAAAATGTATCATAATTTAATCGTCCTATTTAAAGGACATATATAATCGCAGCATCATTCACAGGAATATTACATTCATCTCAGCGATAAATTTGGCTACAAACTAGTATGTCCAATACCTGGTATAACAATGTATCTGAGTTTAACTACTAACAATCTTTACCCAAGGGATATATTATATCAGATAGTTAAACTTGTATTGCATCACGGATTTAAGGCAAAGATTATCGAGATAAAAGTTATGGAGATAATAAATCTTACTGTAGATTCATTTAATTAAAGTGAAGCGTGCACGAACAAATATTATTTTGCTCAAGACTTAATGAATCTAACAATGTGTAGCTATCAAGTAAAGATCTCTCAAAGTATTTAAGAATTGCATGTATTTATAATAATAGTGAAGTACTGACATAATCAATATGTAAATACTGATAATATTCCTCGTATAGAACATTACTACAACCAGCATCAGAGTAGGAAAAATTGATGTTTTCGTTATCTATGGATACAAGCTATTGAAAAAACAACTAAAAATCCCAAGAGCGAGTACATTAACAATATCATAAATAAAAAACTAATTGGAGTCAAATAATATTTAACCTCTTTAAATGTTACATAGGCATGTCATTATCAGACATTTATGGCAATTTATATGTAGTAAGGAAATTTTATAAACTAATAATCATATTATTTACACCATTCAAGATTTCATCACTTAACTATATTATGATTGTAAGATTCATAGAAACAATATTTATAAATAATAATATTGAAAACTGTACAATAAACTAAATTAAAAAGCAGGGACTCTAGGTCAATAATTAAAGATAAAGCTTCCATATGGCTATATAAAAAAAATAAAAAACAAATATAAATAAAATTATCTAGATAAGTTACATATATTTTATCATCTTAAACTACACCACCAGTTCAAAATAATTTTAAAATATTTATAAGGTTACCATATAATTTATATTTGCGAGCAAAATGAGAAAACAACGCTTTAGTGAAGGCGTGCCGAGCTGGCTAGGTGGTATAATATATATATATATAATATTAACTAGAGGAGCACCTATATACTATCCCAAGGTAAGGTATGAATATATAAAGAAGTCACGCAGCTAATATAGAATAGTACAATAGGGATATATATAACATAGTGAAGATCTGAGTCCAACAGACGGAACAAATCGGAAAAGAGTAACGCCTACTACCCCACAATTACCTGCAGAATCATAGAATACAGTTCGTTTAACACTAATGAACTATTATACGATTATATATATATATATATAAAATATGATTATATATTATAAAATAGTAAAAAATAAAATAAGTAACTATCTTATATAATTAGAGAGATAGAGTAGCATACGCTATCAATATTAGAGATACACGATAATTAATAGATATTAATAGTTACGAAGTATCTTATACACGTATATAACTTGCTATTCATATAATACTATCACAAAGATAAGAATTAAGTTGAAGGCAAATACTATATATAGTAATACAAACTAAGGAAAGACGTAGACTACTTCGATGAATTTTAAACCATAATGTTGAGTTATAAATAAATCGTAGGAAGCTAATACTACTAAATACTAGTCTG
>JABUQX010137146.1:0-11991 GCA_015478945.1 Trachelipus rathkii | reverse complement strand
ATATTATATATATATTATATATAATATAATATATATATGATAAGTTATAAATATATAAATATAGATATATATACATATTATATATATTATATATATATATATATATATATATATATATATATATATAATATATATATATATATATATATATATATATATATATATATATATATATTAGTGATGCAGGTAACATCCGCATCCACATCCGCATCCGCACATTATTAAAGATCCGCATCCGCATCCTCGCTTTGCCCTGCGGATGTTGCGCGGATGTGGGCGGATGGTTATGTCGAATTGGATAAAGAATTTTATTAATGAAAATACTTAATCTGAATCTGAAAAAGAAAATAAATGAAAAGGAGTTGAAGCCAAATCAAAAACGGCTTGATATTCCAAATCTTAATGTTATCAAAGACATGCCAAACTCGCTGGAATTATACACTTCATATGATGAAAAAGTATTGCTCAAAAACCTCTTGCTTCGTAACGCCAGTTCGTATTCAAAGTTAACATTCTTATTAATATGGAAAATGACATCATATCACACTGCATTAAGCTATTGAAACCATTTGAAGAAAACTACGCAAAAAAAATCAGCGCCTTAACAGCTTCTGTCTCCGATGTAATACCATTATCTCAACCTCTAAGGAAGCATTTTGAACATCTTCAAATGAAAATGATGACGGTGTTAAAAAGAATGAAAGATGGAATTAAACTAGA
This sequence comes from Trachelipus rathkii, assembly GCA_015478945.1. Taxonomy (NCBI): domain Eukaryota; kingdom Metazoa; phylum Arthropoda; class Malacostraca; order Isopoda; family Trachelipodidae; genus Trachelipus; species Trachelipus rathkii. The sequence continues at coordinate 11,271 of JABUQX010137146.1, read as the reverse complement.
GCTAGATAAACACTTTGGTTCTGTGGTTTTAATGACCCTTCATACTATTGCAACTACTTAGATCCCGTTATAAGGCAAGTTTTTTTGTAACAATATTGGAACGAGATTAAAAACTTTACTTTGTTTGCAGTTGAAAAACTTCAATCCGAACAGTCTATTAATTCGCCCACCATTAAAAAGGAAAAAAATTTGAAATCTACAGAACAACACCTTCTACAAGTAAATCAATAACAGATTCACTGAAGAATTTCTACAGCAGTAGTGATGAAAAACACACGCATTACCAAAAGATGTAGTGCCAATATTGGAAAACTATCACCAAAAAAACGATTAGATTCAAATAATGATCCAATCAGTTGTGAAAGTTAAAGCAAATGTTTACCCACGCGTGAGTAAACTTGCAAGAAAACTTGGCCTGTCCTCCAACTTATTTTCCAAGTGAGAGATATTTAGCAATGCTGGGCTCTAGGCAGAAAAATGGATGTTTCTCAAGCCCAACCTTCCATATTTGAATTTCAATACTAGTACAAAAAGAAGTATATAATCCTTTGTAAAATCTCTTTCATTAAGGGCGAAGTTGGAAAGTTGTGGGAGTGCATTTGAGTGGTCCCAGTCCGTGTACCCTGGTAACACAATATATTAATTAGATTGTTTGTAAAACTCGAAATTATATATATATATATATATATATATATATATATATATATATATATATATATAATATGATAATTATTATATATATTATATATATATATATATATATAATATATATATATAATAATATATATATATATATCAAAACATCCGCATCCCGGATATAAAAATCAACACATCCGCATCCGGATTGCCAAAAAAATGACGATTATGACACCAAAACAATTTTTTGAATTTGGAAGAGACAACATTCAAGAAATATACTTCATTTATTCAACAATTACTGAATGGAAAGAGGAAGAGTTAGATTTAGAAGAGTGATTTAAAAATGCAAATAAAATTCCAGGGTCTCAGAAACTACACAGTTTTTTGTTCCTGTATCTCCATTAGAACTGGAAGTAAGGACAGTTTCAAGCATCCAAAATAGTGAGAGTTACAAAAGAGGCTAAAGAAATTAAATAACAAAGAACACACAAAACACACACACACACACCCCCTCAACACGCAACACCACACACACACACACACACACCACACCAACACACACACACACACACACACACACACACATATATATATATATATATAGATATATATATATATATATAATATATATATATATATATATATATATTATATATGATATGTATGTATAATTATATATAATATATATATATATATAATAGATATATATATATATTATATACTATATATATATATAATAATATATATTATATATAATAAATATATTATATATTATATAATATATAGAATAATGTCCCTAAGTGGGTTATGAACCCTTCCCGTTGAGATGTAAAGAAAGGTTACCTTTTGACCACGTGAGCTTAAAAGGAGAACCGCCACTTCCTCTGAAAGGCTACTCTCTTCCAAGAGGAACAAGGCATGTCCATTCGCGGATCATAGACCTCTGGCAGAACTCCCCACTCACACTCGGGTGTCTGAGGTCACACTGGGTAATTTTTAACCTGGACTTCATTTTGTATACATAAGGATAATGCATTACTCGCATCACTATCTGTACAAATATAATGTCCCTAAGTGGGTTTGAACCCTTACCCTTATATGTAAGCAAGAAGTATACCTCCTGACCACGATAGCGAAAGGAGAAAACCGCCACTTTCCTCTGAAAAGCTACTCCCTTCTCAAGAGGAACAAGGCATGTCCATTCACGGATCATGACCTCCGGCAGAGCTCCCTGCTCACACTCGGGTCAGAGGTCATACTGGGTAACACTCTTGGTTTACCATTCCTAGGGTAAGGGTTCAAACCCACTTAAGAACATTATATCTGTACAGATATGATGCGAGTAGATGCATTATCCTTATGTATACAAATGAATCCCGGTTAAAAATGTACCCTAGTGACCTCTGACCCGAATATGAGCCTGGGGAGTTCTGCCGGATGTCTATTATCCGCGAATGAACATTGCCTGTGTTCCTCTTGGAAGATGTACCTTTCGAGAAAAATCGGTTCTCCTTGTTAGCTCATCGTGGTCAAAGGGTAACACTCTTGCTTTACCATCTCATGGGTAAAGGTTCAAACCCACTTAGGGACATTATATCTGTACAGATAGTGATGCGAGTAATGCATTATCCTTATATATATATATATATATATATATATGATATTATATATATAGTTTTATATATAATTATTATAATATATATATATATATATATATATATATAATATATATATGCAATATATTATAAATAAATATATATATATATATAATATATAGATATACTATATATATATATATATATATATAATAGTAATATATATATATATAATATATATATATTATATATAGCACGTGTCATATTATTCTTGGAAAAAACTTTCATCTTCTTTAGTGAAAGGTCACTACACCCTAAACTTGAGATACGCTACAAGGCCCTCCTCCGATTTGGGCTTTCGTTATCTTCAAACTCTATCTGTTTATCAATACTCTATGTAGATTTCTCCTTTCAATTATCAGCTTATTCCTTTGCATATATTTTCTAATATGGTTTTCCCTGATTCGCCCACTACCCTTATAATAGTAGGCAAACAGGAAAATTAATATCATCTAATCACATTACACACACATACACACATACACACATAACACATACACACATACACACATACACACACACAAACACACACACACATAGATATAGATAATATAAAGAATATATATCATATATATATAATATATATAAAATATATATATATGTGTGTGTGTGTGGTGTGTGTGTGTTGTGTGTGTTGGGTGGTGTGTAGTGTGTGTGTTTTGCGCGCGAGGCTCGCAAATAGAGTGTTAAAAGAAATTTATGGTGATAAAGTGCTAATTTTCATAGCAATGCAGTTTCGTCTTTTATAACGTAGAAAGCTATTTTGATGAAACGCATCTGGTTTGCAGTGCGGTAGGTCGGTTGCGGGTGCCGGTGCTGTGAGTGCATTTTTGTTTGGTGCGGTTCGGTACAGCATACAATTTCAATATCTCAGTGCGGTGCGGATTAAGGATTTATGAAGGTGCGGTGCGCATTAAAATATAGAGAGCGAAAAAAATTGAGGGGTTGTGCGGTGCATTGTGCGCTCACCTCTGGTGAGGTGCGGAAATTCCTGTTGATTGGGCAACCCTAATAAAAACTAACATATATATATATATATATATATATATTATATATATATATATATATAATATTATAATATATATATATATATAGTATAATATATATATATATATATATATATATATATATATATATATATATAATACATATATTATATATAATTATATATATTATATATTATATAACATAAAAATAGTTCAAAATTAAGCCTGTGATATCTGCCATGAAGGATTACTCATCGCTTTACATTTTCCAAAAGTTTAATAACTTTAATTTTATTATTTCTTTCTAATTCTTTTTTTTTCCTTTTTTTTTTTACCTTTCAGTGTCGTATCTAATGAATTCTTATATTCTCTTCTTTGTATTAAAAAGGAATAATAATACAATCAGATTTTAGAACCTGAGGAAAAGAATTTTTTCTTTTTACTTATCTATCGTTTACTGAAAATTTTAAAATCTTCGCTTTCCGTGATATCTAAAGTAATAACAAATAGTTTTAAAATTAGTAATTTTTTTTTAAAGAGTTACAGAAGTAAATTAGCATTCTTCTCGTAGTAGGGCTAATGCCCTAGATGTCCGATAAAAAAAACGTAGTTTGAAATTGCGCTAAAAGTGAACAAATGTTTAAATATCACATCACAGTCTAAAAAAGTTTATTTTTTCGATTTGGTTCAATGTGCCTGCCAACGCATGCATTTTAGGCGTGATTCCATGTTAACGGATCATGCCATACACACACATAAAACCCTCACACATATAGCATTACAAGGTAATTAAAATGAAAATGTGAATATGAATGAGATTTAAAATCGAAGTAACGCTTAAATAGCAACCTGGACGAGTCTGCATTCCTCATCCTCCTACCTTTCTCCTCTCAGGGTCCTATGCCTTTGCCTGTGGATTACATTCGATCGGGTGCATGAGCTCCTGAAAATCTACGAACGTAGGGAAGGTGGGTGGCCGGGATGGCATTCCTCCCCGAGTTGTGAGGAGTGTGCTTCCGTGCTATCCCCGGCCCCTCTTCAACTATATTCTCTATGTTCTCCAATACTAACACTTCCCCTCAGTGTGGAAGCACGCACATGTCCAACCTTATTCCGAAAAAAAGGAAGCCGCTCTGATCCTTCTAACTATCGCCACTATACTCTTACTTGGTATTCGTATCTAAGATCTTTGAAACTCTTCCAAACTCTCACTTCTTAGATCATCTTGGAATCTCATTCACTTCTTTCGATCGCCAGTACGGCTTTCGGCGCTCCAGGTCTACTGGCGCATATACTTTCCTATTTACTGATTTATGTTTTCCGCCCTTAGGAACTACGGGGAGACTTGCGTGGTGGCGCTTGACATATCCAAAGCATTGACCGGGTATGGCACGCGTCCACTGCTCCAAAGCCTCCCCTCCTTGGGTTTCCTCCTTCCTTTGCTTACTTATGTCTAGTCTTCTTCCAAATCGCGCAATATCGGCTTGTTGATGGGGTGACTCTTCTTCCTTTATGTCAACAGTGCGGTGGTCCTCAGGTTCTGCGTCTTATCTCCTACTTATTCCTACTTCATAATGATCTTCTCACCTGGTCACATTCAACTCTAATTTCACTTCATATGCGATGACTCGCACCCTTCATTCTTCAACTTATTTCAATTCTGTCCTTCTTTTACTTCTAAATTGCCTCTCGTCTTAATCTTTCCGATTTTTTCTCGCTGATGGATAGAAATAACTTGGTGAGTCGTGCGAACCTTGTGAAATTGCAATCTTTAAAAACTCAACTTCTACAAATCTCCCTCTCTAAGACCACCTTTCTAACTTTTCCTATCTCTTTTCGACGTTCTCTCGTCTCTCCTGTTGACAAATATAAACATCCTTGGCTTAACATAAACACGAAAAATTGTCTGGAAACCTCACATCAAACGGTTGCTAGGGCGGCCTAAGAAACTGGGAGTTCTGGTTAGACTGCGAGACTTTTTTTCCTCTCACAGTTACTCCAGTTATACAAGGGCCTCATCCGCCCTTGTAGGAGTACTGCTCTCATATCGGGCGGGGGCAAGTTATATCCATCTTTTGGGTAGGGTCGACTCAAAGGCAAAAAGAGTTAAAAACTGTCCTGTACTTTCTAGTTCACTTTGCGGCGCATTTGGTGCTTTATCTCTTTTTCTATAGGTACCGTAGCGGCAAGTGTTAGGAACTTTCCACTCGCGTGCCACCACCTGTAAGACGCCCTCGTAGCACAAGGGTGCTTGTGTCGCACATGAGTTTTGTGTTTATATCAGCAACTCCAGACTAGTTCGCTGCGATGCTTTCTTCTTTCCAAACACCTCTGTTCTGTGGAATTCTCTAAACCATCTTCTGTTTTCCTACTCAATTTAATCTCCCCTCACTTTAAAGCCCACGTCTGTGCTCATCTGGCGTAATTTGCGGTTAGTTGAATGTTTTTGTTGATTTAACACCCCCTCCCTTGAATAGGCTTTGCCGTGAGCGGTGGTGATAACTGTAAAAAATATATATATATATATATTATATAATTATATATTATATATATATATAATATATATATAATAAATAGATTATTATATATATATATATATATATATATATATATATATAATATATAATATAAAATATATATATATATTATTTCATATGTTAATAGCTCATTGGGATCGTCAACAAAAAACGCGTAAATTTTTAGGAGTGTATAGGATGAAAAGGAATTAATTAACCCCTTTAAACCGTTTACGTAATCTATTTACTAAATCAAAATAACTAAGGTATCGATAGATGAAGAGTTCAGAATGAAAAAGAAACATTATTATAATCAAGAGACTAATATATGAGTTTGGGAAATTTCTGTGTCAAATACTTTGAAACAGCAAAATATTTTTAAATTATGAAGAGAATTTCTCTAAAAAAAAAAAAAAAAAAAAAAAAATTAATACTGGAAAAATAAATTAATTTACCTCTTCCGAAATGCAGTAAGTAACACGAAGGTGTTGTTTCTCTATTCAAAAACTAATTTCACTCTTGTAAATGTTTTAAAACATGGGTAATATTATTAATCAAATAATAATAATTAATATGCTAAAAATACACACACAAAAAACAAGTGTTACTTTAAACAGCACTTTAACGTTAGAAAATTTGTCCTTAATCAGCAAAAACACTCTATTATCAACTTTTAAATTGCAAATGAATTTTTCTCATCTCGAATAGATATAAAAACTGCTTATCGACATGAAGTAGGCTAAAATGACTACTATTTGAATCATTATTCTTCTTCGTTAATCGTGTCGTATGACGGAACCCGTTTATAAAAACATGACTAAATTTTCATTATCTATTTAAGAGAGATAGCCTGGGATTTGATAAAATTGCTTATCACACACGCTATTAGAGCTGATAACTTTACATTTACAGAAATTCATAAGTGTGGGAATACATGTGCTGAAATATCCTGTTTATGTAAACAAAATGCTTAGATACAATCTATTTACCATTGGAAGAAGAAGAAGAAGAAGAAGAAGAAGAAGAAGAAGAAGAAGAAGAAGAAGAAGAAGAAGAAGAAGAAGAAACCACAACAACAACAACAACAGCAACAACAACAACAACAACAACAACAACAACAACAACAACAACAACAACAACAACAACAACAACAACAACAACAACAACAAAGGTTTTCTTTCGAATCCTTTCGATCAACCGATTCTAAAACCATAATTCTCTGGTCAGTTTTCCTTTACAACTTTCTTGAAGTTTGTTTTTGGACCCTCCTCACATTGAACTCTCTCTCTCTCTCTCTCTCTCTCTCTCTCTCTCTCTCTCTCTCTCTCTCTCTCTCTCTCTCTCTCTCTCTCTCTCTCTTCTGTTTTGACAATATTATAAAACCATAAACCATTCAGACATTTCTATTTTACATTGCAATTATGCTTTTATAATTTCAGATTTTAATTCCCTCATTTTTCTTAAATTAAATTCAAATCCATTCAATCAATGCCAGATTAAAGTAGTTTAGAATTTATTTTTATTTCTTTGTAATCTTGATGATACAATTAAAATATAATGAAAAAATGGATTTTGTTTATTAAAATTGTTTTAGTTAATGAAAATAGAGGTTAAACTGTGCAACACTTCAGTGTTATTATTATTTTTATTATTATTATTAATATTATTATTATTTTACTGGGGAACAAAATTTTTATTGACCTGTACATAAGACATATTTCATATGAGTTTTTTGCGCTGAATCCAAAAAATTAAATTGGTGTTTTCCTACAAGTTTCAGTTTTGCCGCCATTCATATTAAAACTAAAAAAAAAAAAGGCAAAATAATTTTTTTTTACCATTTTATAAATGAAAATCGCTGTCTTTTTTATTATTTGTTCAATCAATATGAAATTTTCACATCATATATACTTGGGCAAGACACACACACACACACACACACACACACACACACACACACACACACACACACACACACACACACACACACACATTTCATTTAGATTATTTGTTTGTATACCAAACCGAATTGTCCCCGTTCACGGGAAAAAATAATTTTTTTTTGCAATTTTTCCCATGTTTACATGTGAATAGTATCAAAACTGGAAGCGACACACAAAAACCCAATGCGATTAATGGAATGGACTTAGGAATGGAATGGAAGGAAGGAAACAGGTGGAGCCCGAACGGATTGAATTTTAACTAGGTGAAAAATGCAAAGAATGATAAGAATATTATTATTATTATTATTTGTTTTTACTTTTTATTCATGAATTTAATATGCTTCATCTATGTCACGATGATTGAGCTATAATAATACTATTTCCAGTATCTCAAATGACACAACTTGTTGCATTCATTTTAGCCGCTATTCGGCTATGAACGATAAATATAGAAGATGTCCTTTTTTTTTAGTGTAAAAGTTAGTTTCGCAATAGGCTTATTTAATTAAGCGTTAATTCCACAGATATAAATATTTAAATGAATGCTTATTTTATTACATACTTTTGAGGTCTATTCAATGGTAATAAGTATTAAACAGGAATGATCTTTTTAGCATTATTATTTTTTAGTAAATAAATATATAGTTAACAATCTCTCTCTCTCTCTCTCTCTCTCTCTCTCTCACACACATTAATACACACACACACACTCGCACGCACACACACACACACACACACACACACACACACACAACAACACACACAATACACACACACATACACAAGAGTTATTATTATTATTACATGAGCATTATTACAGCATGCCAAAAAAGACATATACATATTAGTGAGAAAGAGAGGAGAAAGAGAGAGAGAGAGAGATGAATACTCTTTACAAAGCGAGTTTAAAAAATTCGTTATTTTATATTTATAACGGAATTTTCACTTTTATTATTATTAAAAAAAAAAGAAAATATTGCATGATAATAAAAGAAAAAAAAATAATAATGTTACATAAAAAATAAAAAAACAGAAAAAATTAATATATATATATATATATATATATATATATATATATATATATATATATATATATATATATATATATATATATATATATATATATATATATATATATGAGATAGTACAGAGCTACATATGGGACGTGCCCTCTGGGTATTCAAGGTAGGTAGTGTGATGCCCTGCGTAAAAGAAGCAAATTATTTATTTATATTTTTTTTTTAATATTTAAAACAAATTTAAACCATAAAAAATACTTCGTGCACAGCTTTTATCGAATTTAAACAAAATTTGATTTTCCCTTGTAAAATTCAAATATTTTGTGCTTCTCCGCCGCTTATGGCTTCCTATGTTAAACTTGGTTAAATGAACGATCCGAGCTTTTCATTTTAATTTGTTAAACTCATGTGCCCAAAGGCATTCGAAATTTGATTTTAACTCATAATCCCAGTTTTTGAAGGATGTCGTCGACGAGGATACTCTCTCTCTCTCTCTCTCTCCCCCTCTCTCTCTCTTCTATATATATATATATATATATATATATATATATATATATATATATATTATATTCATATGTTGTTCTTTTATATATATATATATATATATATATATATATATATATATATATATATACATATATATATACATATCAAAATTAAGTAAATATTTATAGATGTTAATAACTTGTAATGTGCTCGATATATATATATATATATATATATATATATATATATATATATATATATATATATATATATATATATATATATATATAGGCTGTCACACACATGTCATTGGTTACTTTCACAACAACTGTTGAGTTATTATTATTATTGGCTGGCTATTATTGATTCACTATGTCACCTGTACACACACATACATACATACATACACATTGAAGTTATTATTAATTTTTTATATATACATATTACATATTATTATTATTATTATGAAAGAGCATTAGGTTAATATACATACATATATATATATTATGACATATACATACAGTACATACACATATTACAGCATTATACATATATACATACATATATACATATATACATATACATACATATATATTTCCATTTCATTTATCCTTATATTACATGCATATTATACATAGCATATATATATATATACATATGTTATATAAAAGACATATACATATTACATATACATACATACATACAGCATATACAGCAGCGTTGTTGGTTATTGTTGTTGGTTACATATTACATATATTACACACACACACACACATACATATACATAAGAAAAGATACAGGGCAAGAGCATATATTGTTACATGAAAGAAAGAGAAAGAGGCATATATATATATAAATTGAAGGTTTAAAAATACAAAAAAAAACAACAACCAAAGGCTGGAAAATATATATAAAAACAAAACCGATTATAATGGTGGCTGAAAGAAAGTATTGCTTTCTTTACAGAACGATCTTGTGTGTGTGGAGAGAGAATTATATAAATAATAAATGATGTAAAAGATAACGCAAGAATATTTGCGTATTGTTAAAAATAATTAGAAAAATAATTATTTAGAAAAAGTAAATATTGATAGACTAACAACAAAAGTGTAATAAGAATTTTTTCTTTGTTTTTTTTTTCTTTTAAAGAAAACCCAAATTAAAACATTTAAATAATGCTATTGTTATTTCGGTTATTTGTTTTTTTATTGGTGCTTAAACAATTACAACAGAATTCCAAATAATAACTACTATTGCTTCTACATCTAATTTATAATTACCTTCACACTTAAATTATAATAATAATAATAAAATAATAATAATAATAATAACAATGGTCAACAACAATAATGACATCACAAATAATAACATAAATAAAAATAAAATTTACATCAAAAAAGTAACAATATTAATAACAATAACAGCTACAATAAACTAATAATAACAATGATGAATAACAATAACAATAATAACAATGCACCAATAACAATAATACTAATAACAACAAATAATACCCTCAAAAAAACGGAAAGCAAAAAAGAAAGATAAATGTGACATAATCTTTATACAATTAATTTTAACTTAAATTTTGAAACAAAGATTTGTCAATGCACGAACGAATTTAATGTTTTTACATTTTTATTTTGTTTATTTATTTAAATTATAATTTATTCAATCTTTTAAACTATTTATTTTGGTTAAATGATTTATTTGATTTGTTTATTTGTTCATTTATTATTTTAATTTAGTTACAATTTTTTTCTAGGTAGTTTAAAAATATACTTAAAAATAATTAGTAAATATTTTATTCATACAGTATGCATATATATATATATATATATATATATATGATATATATATATATATATATATATATATATTTATTATTATTAAATTATTATTATGATAAGAGCATATTATTATTATTATTGGCGTGATTGGCCGAGCAAGCATCCAAAAACGCCATCACCGATTAACGCGAAAACCGAGCGAAACATCCGAATCCACTTCGAACTGAAGCACATCAG
>JABUQX010137145.1:2500-11579 GCA_015478945.1 Trachelipus rathkii | reverse complement strand
AGAGAGGGAGAGAGGAGGAAGAGAAAGTAGAAGAGAGAAGAGAGAAGAAGAGAAAAGGAGAGAGAGAGACGAGAGAAGAGTGAGAGAGAGAGAAGAGAGGAAGGAGAGAAGGAGAGAGAAGAAGGAAGAGAGAGATGATAGCTCAATATTTTCCACCTTTATTCACTTGTCTATCTCCTCTTTTCATCACCGCTTCCCTAACCGTCAACTCATGAGCCCTAGCCCACCCAGGTATCCTTGACGGGCAAACACACAAATGTGATCCGATAATCCCCCTCCCCCGCCCCTCTAAATACATTTACATCTAGTAATCTGTCTCTATCCTTCCCATTTACAACAAACATAATCCAGTACCGCCCTCCGCCCCGTTATCTCAACTCTTCCATGTTAACTTATGATTTTCACTTTTTCTTGAGAACCAAGTATTGCCCCACTATCATTCTTCTATTCATACGACACAACTCTAAAGACTTTCTCCATACATTCTCTCCCCTACCCCAAATGGTCCTATTTTATTCTCCCCACCCCCTCCCTTCCCACACTCCTGCATTCAAATCTCCCGATAAGATACAAATTTTATCATTTAGCCCGAAACTTCCAACACTCATTCAACTCACTCCAATATCTTTCTCTCTCCTCCTCCCTCCCTCCATTCACTGGTGCATATGCGCATATGAAAACCCCACATTGTCCCCGCTCCGAATTTCACTTGTACCCCAATTATCCTCGAACTTTCACCTGGCTGCACAAACCTACCTTATCCCACACCTGCTTCGCGCATAACTAATTCCACCTCCCTCCCCGCCCGCACTCTTCGCGATTCGACCCCTTGATATCCATACCTTGTATTTTCCAAATCCATCTTCCTCTTTTCCCTTCAGCTTAGTTCCGTTAACTCCAGCACATCCAACCTTTTTTTGCTTCAAACATCTAACCCCACTGTGCCTCCGCCCTCTTTCAAAATCCGCGTTTTACCCCTCTCACATGTCATACACTCCACCCTAATACCTCTCCTCCCCATCTTTCCGTTCTTCTTATATATTACGTCACCCAGGCTGCACGCTTTGTGGGACATCCCCACCCTAGGCACTTCCCAACACTTAAGGCCACCACCCCGCTCACCAAATATTCCCACAATAAAAACAACTATTTTTCTACCGTATTTTTTTAAAGTTATGATTAAATATGATAATATAAAATATAAAAATATAAAAGGTTAAAACGCGTATCCTCCACAATGTTATTTTTACCTACCTTTTTCTCCTCTTCTTTATCCTTTCTTTTTTTTTTTTTTTTTTTCTCTCTAAAAATCTACACGTTAAAACTCCATCTATTAAAATCTTTATTTAACTAATTAAAAATGACACATACATATATATATACATATATTATATATTATTATATCATATATATATATATATATATATATATATATATATATTATACATATATATATATATATATATATATATACATATAACTATAATTTGTTAACTTTTTTTAAGTCAACAAACTATTCATTTAGGTTTTTACATTCCTAAGAGTTTTTTATTTATTTAACCTCAATGAAACTCTCAAAAATGCAACATTAAATTTTTGCTGTGGTATAAACTATCTCCAAACTTATGATATTACACAATTTATAAAATAAATGTCGAGTTACTTATAATGTATGTTTTCACCATTTGCTGTAATTCTTCTAAACAGTTTACTTAACTGCCTGCAATCTTCTCTTGTTAAATCCACCTTAATTCAACTTCCACAATACGCCACTGTATAACTCTAACAGAAATTCCAACTACAGCAAACTAATTTTTATATATATTTTTTCTTCTTGATAATGGTTTCTACTAAAGAAACGAGTCCACCTCTTTAAACTTAAAACCAAATTATTGAGTGATGTTAGTTTTTTCGGATTCTTAAATAGTTTGCTATGTTAGGTAATATAAAGTCCAACACATTGATCGAGTCAATTATAATGTATGACTTCAACATTTGCTGTAATTCTTCTAAACAGTTTACTCAAATGCCTGCAAATCTTCTCTTGTTAAATCCACCTTAATTCAACTTCCACACTGAGTTACTGTATAACTCTAACAAAAATTCCAACTACAACAAACTATTTTTGTACATATTTTCTCTTCTTGAAAATGGTTTCTACTAAAGATACGAGTCCACCTCTTTAAACTTAAAACCAAATTATTGAGTGATGTTAGTTTTTTCGGATTCTTAAATAGTTTGCGATTATTATAGAATCGAGTCAATCGGAAATTCTCTTTAAATTTAAAAAAAAAAAACTTCATTTAATATTTTCAATAGTATTAATCATCCTATAGTTATTAAAATTTGCTCTTTCATATGTCATATTTACACCTGATATCTAAATATTTAACTTTAGACATAGTGTTATTATGCAGTTTTATTATCTTTTCAGCTTATAAATTTTTAATTAATAGTTTGTTAATGTCCAAATTCTTTGCTGTTTTGCCATTAAAAAACTGTCTAATTTTCATAGGTAATTTTATTTTCAAAGTTTCTTCAATCATCGGATTATAAAAGTCACAAATTATTTTAATTTGAATTCTTAAACTTTTTGACCATTTAGGTCCTAATATCTTATCAATGTTGTTAACAAAACAAATTCTCAGAGCCTTCTTTTAAGGACGTCTTGACCATTCGGTCTCTCTATAAGCCATAGATATATATTATAGTATTATATATAATTTTATATATATATATTATGAAATATAGATGATGATGATAGTATATATATATATATATATATATATAAGATAGAATATGATATATTAGATATAGGAACTTGTCCTTAATAGGAAAGTGTAACCGATATATATTCGAACGAACGATGTAATCGAATTTTTTCAATTATTTCAAGAGCAATAGTGCATTTAAAGTTGCCAATAACAGTTTTTTTTTTTTAACTAAAGGAAATACCCAAGATTAAATTTCTAAGATGGAAAGAGTCAGGGTCTCTCCGGCCTACCGGGGGACGGCGGAGGGGACTTCGTCCCCCCTCTCCCCCATCGGCTCGAAGCCGTCTTTAAAAAAAATAAGTTAAAAAAAGAGTTAAAAAAAAGTTAACATATAAAAATTAATCATGATAAAAAAAGCAATTTGTGGTAACTCTCGCGCTCTTTCTATTTGGAGTTTTGCTAACACGTGACACAGCGGGCTGCACGATGCAGCGTGTCGGCGATTTTCGATATCATGTCTTTTTATGCAACAGCTTCCTTTTAAAGGACAAGTGATATATATTATATATATAAATCTATATAGATATATGATATATATATTATATAGCTATATATAATACTATATATATATATCATATAATACTTATTAGTGATATATATATATATATAATTGATTCAAAATTGATAAAGTTCAAAATAATAATCTATCTTGTAATTTTAACATCTCTCGTCATGGGGCTGCCGGGCCGCATGGAAAGCTGATGGGCCGCGTGTTTACACTCTTGGCGAGTTAAAAGGTGGTTTAGATTTTCAGGAGTCTTCGTGGAAGAAGAGGTGGATTTTGTACTCTTGATTTTACTAATATAAGTTGTGGATGATGTATATACTAGTGTCATATTATATATATATTATATATAATAATTATAGTATATTATATATATATATATATATATATATATATATATGAATTATAATAATATATATAATATATATATATATATATATATATCATCATCATCCATCTACATTCATCTCTCTTTGAGTGATTTTTTACATGCTGGGGTCGGTATGTTTGCTTTAGGAAATTCGGATGTTTGTATTGTTTAGCGAATAATGCGTATTAGCTTGGGTGATTAATCTTTTCTTTATGTGTTTGAGGGAAACCTCTTTTTCAAGGGAAATTGTAATATGGTTGAGGAGACATATTAGGGTAGCATGAAGAGAGGCTTCTACATGTTAGTTTGGGCCGAAACTCCGTCTATATAGTGGTATGGGGACAAATGTCTTGACTGGGAGAATGCTCCCAAGCTTTTATTTGGTTGAACCAATTAGTTCGTTGTTAGTTTGTTTTGAAAACTAGCTTACTCGGAAGTAGGGTATTAATGGCCATTTGAACGGAGATGTGAATTCAAGGACTGCTTTTAGATCTATTTGAAGAATAGGAAGTCGGTAATAACTAGGCAATGCAGTTGATGCAGGTTGGCATAAACTGCTTGGTGTTTCGCTAGAAATGGAAGTGGAAGAGTTTTACTCTGGAATTGGCAGGTTGTGTAGGGTAGATATATTTTACACGCGGAGACAGTTGGGCTGCCATCGCAGCATAAGATTGCGCTTTGTCTCTGTGGGATATTTGTCTGGAGCTGGCTGATTTTATGCCATCTCTCCTAGAATATAGTGTATGATAAATATATATAATATATATATATACTATATATATATATAGTAATATATATATATACTATATATATATATATAAATATAGATATATATATGGACATTTATACAGGAGTGATGACTCGCGTTTTATAGGGGGTAAAATTTGCCGATAAGAAAAAACAAACGAATTTCGAGATATTTTCTTTTCATTGTTGGCCACATTTCTGAATTATTAGCGTTATTTTGCATATATCTATGATTTTTAATATTTTAATGATTAAATTTTTTGTGATAAAATTATAAAATTATTTCCTTGTAATTCGTTATCTTTTATGAATTTATTATTGAATTATTATTATTATTATTATTATTGAGTTATGTGTTATTATTATTAATTATTGCTTATTATATTATTGTTTCCGTTAATTCTATATCATTATATTTGTTATTATTATGGTATTTTATTATCTATTATTATTATTATTATTATATTATGTATTATTATTATTATTATTATTCATTATTATTGATTATTATTATGATCCTCTTTGCATAAGTTTAGGTATTATATCCGTATTTGTTGTTATATGACTTATTCCTATTATACAAATGTGACTTGGAATGATTTTTTTTATATGGATTACTTGTAATTATTGTGTGTCATCTAAGCATCATATCTTTATATATTATCATCATCTTTGGAATATACTGTAATAATGATATTATTATCATTTTTTTTGTTATTATTGTTATTATTATTATTTATTATATGTATTATTATTATTTATATTATTATTATTATTATTATTCATTGTTATTATTTATTATTATTATTATTTATTATTTATTATTACCCTTTTACATTTAATTTATTATATAATAAATATTACATTGGATCAGTATTACTGCTGTTAGTATTGAGAAATTGTGATATTGTTGCTTTTATTATTATTTATTATTATTATATATTCGATTTATATTAATTATTATTATATTGATTATATTATGTAAAGTGTATATTATTATTATATTATTATTATTATTAGTATTAATTATTATTGTCATTATTTACATAGGTTATTATTATAAATATTAATTTATCAGTATTACGTGTTCTGTTAGGTATTAGAATTGTTAGGGATGTTATGTTCGAGTGTTATTGCATAGTTATTATATTAATTTATTATTATTATTATTATTATTATGATTATTATTATTATTATTATTATTATTATTATTATTATTATTATTAATTATTATTATTATATTATTGTATTATTATTATTAATTATTATTGTCATGAATTTTAGCATATATTAATGTCATATTTGAATTGATTTATATGACTATTGCTATTAACAATGTGACTGGAATGATTTCTTTTGTTATTATTATTACGTTAATTGTTATTATTTTATAAATTTCATTATATCTTTATATTATCATTAATGACAGTGAACATACTGTAATAATGTTGTTATTCTTATTATTCTTATTATTATATACTTTTATTTATATTATATTATTATTATTATTAATATTTTATTTGTATTAAAACATGGTATAATAATATGTTATTATTATTATTTAAGTTATTTTTATTATTAACGTTATTATTAATTTGATTATTGATTATTATTATTAATTATGTAATTAGTATATTATTAGTGTATTATTATTAATATATTGAATTATTATCATTATTAGAATCCCCCAAAAAAAATTTATAAGCGCTGTTATGACTGTTCGCGAGATTTTTACTCTACCGTACAAAATTAGTGGATGATTATTATTACAATTGTTCAGGAGGATTATGTATTATTATTATTATTATTATTAATTATTATTATGTATTCAATTATTAGATTATCATTTATTTATTTGTAGTTAAATACGTTTATTTATTATGTAGTTTTATTATATTATTATTATTATTATTATTATTATTATTATTATTGTATTATTATTATTATATATTATGTATTATGCGCAACTGTTTTCACTTATTATTATTATTATTATTATTATAACTATGAAATATTTTTATTCTTCAAAATGTATTAATTATTATTATTTGATTATTATATTATATTATTATTATGCTGTACACTATGATTGCCGTTAATATGATTATTATTATATTATTATATTATATTGAATTAAGATTATTATTATATATTATTTATTATTGATGTATTATTATGATTTATATTATGAATTATATTATTATTATTATCGATATATTATTATTATTATTATTATTATTGATTATTATTATTATTTATTGCGCGTGTTGATACGTTTCTGTCGATATTTTATTATTTTTATCACTGATTTTTATCATTATTAATGAGGTGTTAATGATGTTATTGTTGCTATACATTGTTGCTGATTGTCTTTAATGTTATCGCTGAGTGTTACAATTGTCTTCATTGATGTTTTTGATGTAGCAAGCTTGAAATATAGTTTGGCAAAACTGTATATCCGATACGTATAGCACTCTCGCACAGGACCATAATGCACTTGTTGCTCATAAATAAAATGCCTAATTTTGACCCTAACTCTGAAATTAATTACGATAACCTACTTTGCAGTATACTGAGAGTGATTGAAATGGAATACATTTAATGGTACCGAATGTCAGAAATTTTAAAAAAATAAGCTAAATTTTCTTGCACTAAATATAAGGAGCGTAAGAAAGAACTTTAATGAATTTATTTGTCTCTTAAAAATTTTGGACCTTGATTTTTCTTTCATAATTCTGACTGAAACGTGGCTCACGAGTGACACAAACGTTGGCTTTACTATACCTAACTACTTGTCCTATCATATTTATAGAGATAATTACGGAGGTTGTATTTCTTTATACTATAGAAATAACCTGCAATGTAACTTATGCGAAGACTTGGGTATTGTTAATAATGCGTTTGAGTCTTTAGCTATTGAATTGACTGTGGACAGTGATTCATATTTGATTGGTGGAATTTACAGAAGAATTGGAAGTCTTGTTGATTTTGATGAATGCTTCTCCCATCTATTTTTTGATGTTAAACTTTTGCAATAAAATTATACTATGAGGAGACTTCAATAATGTGGACTTGCTTGCTGACAATAAATATCATGTCCAGCTAGGGAATTCGAAACTATATTCTCTCTCCAAAAATCTTCATCAGCTTATTTCAGTCCCAACTCGTTCGTGTTAGCAGAGGTCTGAGTACATTTACTGGGATCACATATGGACAATGTACCTACGTGAAATTTTCCAGAATTTTTTTTTTGAAGTTTCTCACCATGTTTTCCAACATGTTGCTCTGTGACAGATGTGACTAACGAAAGTCTCCATAAACAGTTAGGATCAGGGAAAATTACAGAACGCAGCAGTTAATACTTTAAACGGGAGAGACTAGCTCCTTGCAGGTACTGTTTCGGATGGCTCTTAAATAGTGGAAATAGTTGAGTGAAATGATTATTCGGGATTTTGATCGGGTTGGAAGGATTTTGGTGCTGTAGCGTCTTCCCATTGTGACAAAAAAAGATTCAACAAAGATCGTTTTGAAAGTCCGTGGATGGATTACCAATTAAAGTTGCTGTTGTGCATTGAGAAAAAAATCAAAAACTTTTTAAGCTTTCATAAAGGGATATTAATAATCCTTTCGACTACTCAAACTATTCAGAAATCTGTGCTTACTTTCTGTGGCATGAGGACTTTTCAAAGGAGCTATATTATCAGAGGAAGATTGATGAATTCAAAGAACGATCATGCTAAAATGTGGAGTCATAAAATTGGGTATTTTGGAAATGATGTAATTATTAGGGTTGTAACAAACCATTTGCACATGGGAAATTTTTTTTAAATAAAGCTGATTGGGGAATCTTTTAATGATTATTTTTTCTGAACGTTCCGTTCAAGTTTGAGACTGGGCAATTGCCAACATACCGCGCGTGAAATTACATTCATAATAATATACATTTTCCACAAAACTCGTTCGCATTTATGCCTTGTACTCCGACTGAGATTGTGGAAATCATAATAAATTAAAAGATAAAAAAACTTCCATACCTCCGCCTTCCTGCGAGAATTTTAAAGATGGTTTCTGGTGAACTGGGGAAATTCTCTCTGTTCTTTTTAACCGATGCATATCAAATGAAGATCCCTGATTTTTTAAATAAGCGCGAGTGGTCTCGCACTTACATCAAATCTGAAGTGGCGTTGATAGCATCGGAAACTTCAGGACCTATGGTCGACTGCCTTTCAAACAATAACTAGGTGGTATTTGAGAAACTGTATATACAGGCTTACAATTTTACTTATTAGAAATTCCTTTATATGTTCTCAACAATTTGGATTTGTGAAGGGGGAGGGAATTCAAGATGGAGTTTTGTCATTTTTGCATGATGTCAGTGAGAGCCTCTGTCTCGGAAGGAACACACCGTTCATGCTTTTCTGGTGTGATTCCAAAAGCCATTCGACACAATTGACACCAAATACAGCTTATTGTCCAATTAGAAAGATATGGGTATTAGAGGTGTTTGTTCGTGACGTTCATTAATTAAGTCTTACTTCAATTAACAGGAGACAATATATCCAAGTGAATGGTCTGTCAAATCTGGTCTTTAGTAGGTGTGGAGGCGGCGTATGCCCAGGGACGTCAGTGACTATGGGACATTTTATTTTTCATTAATATATATTCAATGATCTGGTGAGAACT
>JABUQX010137144.1:10000-13274 GCA_015478945.1 Trachelipus rathkii | reverse complement strand
TTGTGTTTGACCTGTTGCTTCACTTTACCTTTGATAAGTGAGAATTTTCCAGGATGTTAGTTGATTTTCATGCGCGGTAATGTTAAGTTTGCATTGCATGCATTTATATTCTTAGTTCAGGTTGTGACATGTTAGCCTTATTGATGCTAAAACTTTGTTGTGTAAGCATATATTCAAGGGTCGGGTCAGTATATAAAGAACTTATTAAAAAGTATGAATAGGTTACGTTTTGTATGCAATGCTAGTTACTATACTGGTGTTAAGTGTGGAACTTTGTTAATGTTAGCTGTTTATTAGTGCGTAAGTTGCGTTAGGTTTGTCGTTGTACATTATTTTCTTAGTTCATATGATGCTATGTTAGGTTTATTATTGTGAAAACATTGTAATGTTAGCCTATATTCGCTGGTTAGTATATAAAGAACTCATTTTTGTGCTATGTTTATCCGAAATGATACTCGAAATGCTACGTAAATCAATAGTGTTAATGTAAAATTAACAATGATATGTTAGAGATATGTTTGAAAAAGTGTGAAGAGGTTACGTTTTGTACGCGGTACTAGCTACTTTAGTGTTGTTAAGTATGGAACTTTGTTAATGTTAGTAGTTTATTCGGGGGTGAGGTGCGTTAGGTTTTGTCATTGCACCTTATATTCTTAGTTCTGGTAATGCTATGTTAGCTTTATTAATGTGAAAACAATGTTACGTTAGCATATATTCGTTGGTTGGTATATAAAGAACTTATTTTTGTACTATGTTATTGTTGTTGTTGTTGTTGTTGTTGTTGTTGTTGTTGTTGTTGTTGTTGTTGTTGTTGTTGTTGTTGTTGTTGTTGTTGTTGTTGTTGTTGTTGTCTAACGAGAATATATACCCTTTTGAACTGATATGGTTCGTTCGTGCGTTGTATTCTTGTTTACTTTCTTCTGATTGGTTGAAAGAAAGAATCTCATTACCTATAAGGGTTGTTTACGCATACGATTTCCGTCAGTAGGACATTTTTTCGTTGTACTGGTACGATGACATCTCCCCGCATCTCCACGTCTGTTGTTGATATCTTCACGAGGAGCTTCGTTATTCCCAACGTTGCGTCAATAAAATTTTATCGTCAACCGGATGGATACCGATACATTGCTTGTATTCCTGCCAGAGAGTCAAATAATAGACCTTTATTCGTTTGTGCTGATGGATTCATCAAGATTATCGATATCGCAGCTGCATGGCTAGATGATAAGTGTTTGTTATCTGATGGATCGACGAGTAGTGAAATATCTATCAGAGGTGACCATGTGAGAGGTGATAATAGAATAGACGTTGTGCTCTCGTCGTATGACAATATTAAAACCCTTGATGTACGCAACTACTGGAAACCTATCGATTGTGTGACCTTCATGCGTACATGTATAGGTTTCACAGTTCGAACGTCTGAAAATATTACAGCTCTGATTAAAATAAAAAACGAATTAACATCGCACCTTAACGATGTTGACGTACTTGAGGACATAATACATATAGCACATTGTGTAATCTATGATATTTACACCGAAACATGTGGTTTCCCGTATAATTCAATGTACAGGAATGCTTTAATAACTATCAGTTTGGATGAGTTTACTTCTCTCTTGTATGAGAGAATGAGTGCTGCTGGATCGACATATGCCGAAAAATGGTTTAGTGTTGCTGAAGACATTTATACTTACATTCTTTCAAAGGGTATTGAATCTTTAGAGAGATATATAGAACGTACACAACTTGAATCCTATGTTCTCTGATTAGATGAATTAATATATTTAAAATAAACTTATGTTTTTATGTATTTATATGTTTTTATGTATTTATATAACGCACTTTTCAATGAAAATTATATGTTATAAAAATGAAAACTTGTTTTACTTCCCGCTTATGTTCGCTTTATTGACTCTTTTACTGTTGATAAGTTGGGACTTTTGTTAATGTTAGCAGTTTATTCTTGCTTAAGATGTGTCAGGCTTGTCGTAATATACTATATTCTTAGTTCTGGTCATGTTACGGTGGCTTTCTTAATGTGAAAACTTTGTTACGTTAGCATACTTTCGTTGGTCTGTATGATAATTACGCATGGTTATGGTAAATTTTTGCTAAATGTTACTGTGTCATTGTAAGATTAACATTGTTATGTTAGAGACATGCTTGACCAAGTGTGAATAAGTTACGTTTTTGGATGTTATGTTAGTTACTTTACTGTAGTTAAGGGTGAAACTTTGTTAACGTTGACTGTTTATTCCTGTTTAAGATGTGTTAGGTTTGTCGTTGTGGGTTATATTCATAGTTCAGATGATGCTAAGTGAGCTTTATTAATGTGATGTTACTGTGTCAGGGTAAGGTTAACGCTAATATGATAGAGATATGCTTGAAAAAGTAAGAATAGGTTACGTATGGTGTGCCGTGTTAGTTACTTTACTGTTGTTAAGTGTGGAGCTTTGTTAATGTTGACTGCTTATTCTTGCTTAAGATGTGTTAGGTTTGTCTTTGTACATTATTTTCTTAGTTCATGTTACGTCATGTTAGCTTTATTGATGAGGAAACCTTATTATGTTAGAGTATATTCGTTGATCAGTATGATAATTAATCAATGTTGTGATAAATTTTTGTTAAATGTTACTGTGACAGTGTAAGGTTAACGATAATATGTTAGAGATATGCTTGACAAAGTGTGAATAGGGTACGTCTTTGGATGTTATATTAGTTACTTTACTGGTGTTAAGTGTAGAACTTTGTTAACGTTAACCGTTTATTCCTGTTTAAGATGTGCTAAGTTTGTCTTTGGGGGGTTATATTCATAGTTCAGATGATACTAAGTAAGCTTTATTAATGTGAAAACTTTGTTACGTCAACATATATTGTTTGATGTTTGTATAAAGAACTTGATTTTATGTTATGTTTATCCAAAATGATACTCAAAATGTAACCTTAATCAATAGATCAATAGATCACAGATGGTCAGGAGGGAGGTTGGATGGTGGTTGGATAGTGGTTTGATTTAGTGATTTACTGCTTTAGGGTATGTAAAACGTTACAATTTTAGTAAAAATTTGACCTTAATCAATAGATCAATAGATCACAACTGGACAGGAGGGTGACAGGAGGGTAGATGGATGGTGTTTGATTTACTGATTTACTGATTTAGGGTATGTAAAACATGAAAATTTTAGTAAAAATTTGACCTTAATCAATAGATCAATAGATCACAGCTGGACAGGAGGGTGACAGGAAGGTAGATGGATGGTGTTTGATTTACTGA
>JABUQX010137144.1:0-5000 GCA_015478945.1 Trachelipus rathkii | reverse complement strand
GTCTATATCCCCTCAATCATGCCTGTTTAGTCAGATCACAGAGTTTGTCGGTATTATTAGTACATATATATATATATATATATATAATATAATTATACTATAATTATATATATATATATAAGAAATATAATAATATATATATTATAATATATGAGTGATTATATAGTAGTAGATATAGTATAGTGATATAGTATATATATATATATATATAATATACAATATTATAATATATAATAGTTATATTATATAATATATATATATACACTAGATATATTACCTTATAACTCATTAATAATTAGATATCAATATTATACCTTATTATATATATTATCTAGTATATATATATAATAGAGAGAGATATATATAGAGAGGGAGAGTAGAGAGAGAGAGAGAGGTGATCATTTTAGCCTACGTCAGAATGAGCTAGTTCAGTTTGACTTTATACCAGATTTCGTGCCTGAGCAAAGTTCGAAAATAATGTTGCTTGCCTATATTTATATATATACGTATATACTTATATATCATATTAGTATATATATATACTAGTATATATATATATAATATATATAATTATATATATATATATATATATAATATATTAGATATTATATATATAAATAATATATAATATATATATATATATTATATATAATATATATATATATATATATATATATATATATATTTATATATATATATATATAATATATATATATATATATATATAATATATAAATATATATATATATATTAGATTATATATAATATATAATATAATATATATATATATATATATATAATATAGATATATATAATATATTATAATTAATAATATATATATACTATTATATATATAGATATATATATATATATATATATATCATAAAATATATATATAATATAATAATATTATATATATATATATATATAGTATATATATTTAAATATTATATTGTGTGTGTGGTGGTGGTGTGTGTGTGTGGTGTGTGTTGGGTAGTTTGTGTGTGCTGCAATCTATAAAAAAATGTACCGAATTGGTTGGTGCAAGAAGACTGTCAGTGAAGTTACTTATTGAGATAAGTGAAGAAAATACGATCACCATTTGATCTTTTAGTTCAGTGCTATTAACGTTTTCGTGAGAAATGTTACAAAGTTTACTCGAGGAAGTCAGCCGATCTTTCCTCAGAAGAAAGAGAAGGAGAAAAAAAGAAGAAAGAGAAGAAGAAAAGAAGAAGAAGAAGAGAAGAAGAAGAAGAGGAATTCATGTTGGTGATCAATTCAACTCCATTTTTACTTTATTAAAACACAGAATAATTAGATTAAATAAGATTTAGAAATGTGTAATAATGACATCTTAAAAAAAAGAGAAGGCGGGGACCAAACTAAATAGCTTTGTTGTTCACCGCTTAGAACGTATCCGTTTTAAGACGTGATCTCGTTGACCACACTATACGTCGTGAACTTATAGAAAATAAGCTTTGAGTTAGTCAAAGCCACTACAAATTTCTCACCGCTTTTCCTGCACCGTATTTTAGGTAACGACCGCCACGCGCCTAGGACCCCCGGCCCTGTTGCGCGTGTGTGTTGAGTATCCCCCTCCCACGTACGGTACATGATTTGCACTTAAAATTCACGCTCTTTTCGTGATCGTTATTTTAACTCCATGCTCTTTTGTGACCATTATTTTGTGCACATGGTCGAAGACCATGTGTGCGTCTCAACACACACGCAAGTGTGTGGGAGTCATTCCACCCTACCTCAGCTACGTTCATGCGAGAGTGATTCACCTGTTGGACGTCACCCGCACTGTGGGCCCATATTTTATGCCTAAGTTGCATGTGCACTGCTGCAGGTATGTGTGTATTGTCACGTTCTTGCACAAGGCAGTTTTAAGACTACCCCACCCCCTCGAGACTGCTCCTGTGCTCTGGGAGATCCCTTGGATTCGTGAGGGTTTTCATTGCTCTCCCACCCACCCTCCGGAGACTGCTCGTTGCTATAGAGGTCATCCTCTATGAGTTCACTGAGTTCCCCACCCTTTCTCACTTGCTCTCGCTTGACTACCTCGACTGCTGTTTATGCTACTACAATCATTGGGCTAAGTCACCGACTACTCTCCTAGCACCACCCTTTGGTGCGATCACGCAAGTCATTGACTAAGGCATATTACGAGTCACCCGCTCCACCCCTCAGTGAACACAATCGTACGTTTAAAAGACTAGCTTTCCACCCTCAGGCTGAAAGCGAACTCGAACCTATTGCGATGTGCGCTTAAACTCAAATCTTAGAGACGTAAGTCCTCTGCGCTACGCCCAAGCGCTTACCGCTTTGCCTTTATTCAGTTCCTTTATAATACATTTTCTTGAAGCAGCCACTTGCTGTATCTTTAATTCGTTTTATAATTATAATAGTACCTTATATAATATAATATGGCAGTATATATATATATATATAATATATTATACTTGTATTATAAAGATATATATAATTATAATTATATAGTATCATATAAATATATATAGTAGTTGTGATATATATAGGACCTGTTATTGGTTGGTGGAGAGTACTTCCGTCATATGTTTATGCGACCTCTATTTACTATACTGGTGTTAATTTATATTATTTTCAATATTATGATTCCACCTAACACGTTCAAGTTCGGTCTAACTGGGGGCGAATGTGAAAACACATGATTCAAAATATATAGGACCAGTTACGTTTTACGACTCCTTCAGTTTAAAATTTTTTTTTTTTTTTAACTAAAGAATACCAAGGGTATACCGCGCAAAGATGGCAGGAGTCGGTCTCTCGGCCCTTCCGGGGGAACGACGAGGGTGAACGATTTCCCCCCCTCCGGGAGTCTCCGAACCCCCGCTCTTGGTATTTGGGGTCGCGGGGTCCTCCGCCCCCCTACCGGGTATGGAGAAAACGTCCCCCCCTCGTCCCCCGTCGGCCAGCCCTCATAATTTTTTATTGTTTAATTTTATTCAATTTTTTATATTATTTTTTTTAGCCTTTTGGAATATATGCTTTTAGACGCTGATTTCTAAATATTGTAATTGTGTTTCTTAAGTGTCGTACTTTTCGAGATGTTTCATTATGAATACTATTTTTTTTTTTTTTTTTTTTTGCTTTTTACATTTAATAAGCTTTTACGCTATTTCAAATATCGTAATGAGTCTTTCTGTAAGTGTCTACCTTTTCAGATATTTATTCATTTTTTAAAATTTATTATTAAATTTTAATTTTTTAAATAATTATTAAAAATATTTCAATTTTTGAATCATGTCTATCACCACTGAAATTCATTCTTAGTATCCATTTACTAGCAATATGTTAGAAAAAAATAAAAAAAAAAAAATTCAAACTGACGGAGTCTTTAAACATTAACAGTGCCCCTAATATTATATTAAAATATATATATATATATATCCCTATCATATATAATTAATCATCAAATCTACAATACTACCTATTTACTATATATATTACCGTACATCCTTAATACTTAAACTAACTACGTATCCTATATATATTATATTATATACTATGATTGCATATACTATTTAGATATATATAGTAAAATTAATGATAATAATATAATAATAACAAAAAAATAAAAAAAAATATATCAAAATAATAATATAATAATAATGAATAAGTAATAATAATAAAATAATAATATAATAAAATAATAATTGAATTCATTAGAAATTCTCGCTCCTACTCTGATCTCAAGAGTAAAATTCTTTGCTACGGATGGACGAATGACGTCATTTTCATAAATTATAAGGGAACGGGGTAGTCTCTTACCTATAATCGAAAAGTATATGAAACCTTTCGGATCTTTCCTGTAATAGGTACGAAAGTGGTGAAAATACAATTGTGGCTGAATCCTCTAGTGGCAGTTGTTGAAATCTTTGATCGAATAAGTTCTGGATTGTATTGATATGAATATTATTTATATAATTTATTTAATGGTGGTCAGCATATATACATTAAAATAATAAATAATCAAATGATAATAATAAAGAGAGAGAGAAAGAAAAAACGCTATTAAACTAATATATTATATAAATACACAAGCTGTATTTTAAAAAAAAAGTGATAGGCCTAAGAAATTACCCAATTGGAATGTGCTTTAAAATTAAGGATTGGGAAATATAAGCTATAACAAGCTATTCATGACAAATAACTTTCTTATGTAAATCATTTTTATTTTAGCTTTCTGTAGCTATTATATATATATATATATATTAGTATATATAATATAATTTATAGATATATATATATAAATTATAGATATATATATAGTATATATTAATATAAAAATTAATATATATTTCATATCTTCATTACTACATAAATAATCTGGGTACTCTGTAATTATATGTTTAACTAAATATAAATATATACTATATAAATAGATATATATTATAATATATATAATATATATAATATATACTATATAATAATAAATACTATTATATATATATACTATATATAAAATGCCACAAATTAGACAATACCACAAGGAAAGTGCAGGAGTATTCGGATGATTACCAATATTATATTTAAACATTATACATTTTTCCATAAGTTGAAATTTAAGTTCAAATAATGAACAGTCACTTTCGAACTCCTCAAACTCCACAAAAAACATATAAGCATTTCAGCTACATTCAATATTCTATATACTCTTCTATTATTTTTTGGGTGTTAATATGGTCTGCAAAAGATCTACTTCTACTTAAGTTATAACTTCTCTGTAATTTGCTTGTTCAATCCGCATTATTACGTCTATTGGCACCCCTATTCTTTTCAGAACAACCCTCATCACAATTTTATTTGGCAAAGACAGAAACGTTATTCCCCTTTAGTTGTCATAGCATGCTAAGTTTCTGTTCTTCAGGCCGGTCCTACCTCCACTCCTATTGGAAGGTTTTCGTCTCCCATATTAAATTGAAGAGCTCCAACTATTTCTTCACTATCAATTCCTG
>JABUQX010137143.1:0-16089 GCA_015478945.1 Trachelipus rathkii | reverse complement strand
TATATATTATATAATAAATATATATATACTATACTTATATATATAATATATATATATATATATAAATATACTATATTAGTATATATATACTATATATAGCAAGTATTATATATATATATATATTATTATAATTATATATATATATATATATATATTTATATATATATAATATATATTATATATATATATATATATATATATAGTATTATATATAGTATATATTACATATACTATAATATATATATCTATATTATTATATATTATATAATATATATCATATAGTTGTGTGATATATAGTATAATATTGACTAATATATATATATATACTATAGATTATATATTATATATATATATATATAATATATGATATATATAATTATATTATATATATATATATATAATTAATATATATATATATATATATAAATATATAGTTATTATAATATATTAATATATATATATATACTATATGATATATATTTATATATATACTATATATATATATATATATTATATATATATATATATATTAAATAGAGTTTAAAATGAATGGACAATATATTCTTGTTACATATCTCTTTCTTTCTTAGTGATTGAAGAAGAAATGACCCGAAAGAAAAGAAGATAAGGTAAATAGATAAAGAAATATTCAAACCTGATGAAAAAGAAAGAAGATAACGATAATGAACATGAAGAAGAGTCAATAGAGCCGAAACATGAAAAGAAAATCCCAAGCTAGATTGCATAGATTAACTACTATATATGATATATATATATTATATATATATATATACTATTATATATATAATATAATTATATATTATATATATTATAATATATATATACTATAGACATTATTATATAAATTATATACAAAAAAGAGTTATATTATATTTATATTAAATTACATTTAATATATATTAATATATAATATATATACTATATACTATATTGATAGAAATTTATAATAATATAATATATATATATAGTATAACTATATATATAAATAAGATAATATATTATATTATTATATATACTATTAGATATATATATTATATATATACTATATATATATATATATTATATATTATATATATAACTATACTAAATAATATATAATAATTATTATATATATATATACTTTATTATATATATATATTATATATAGTTGAAGCTTATAGATCTCGATATTTATATATATACGATATAAGAGTGATTATTGCTTCACTAGTTACTAATACTCTTTGTATACGCTCTATTAACAATTCAGATAATTAGTCCTTCAAACGAATGGCTTATCGCCACCATATCTATGAATATATACTAATATAATATAATATATA
Organism: Trachelipus rathkii; assembly: GCA_015478945.1. Classification (NCBI taxonomy): domain Eukaryota; kingdom Metazoa; phylum Arthropoda; class Malacostraca; order Isopoda; family Trachelipodidae; genus Trachelipus; species Trachelipus rathkii. Next base: position 14,746 of record JABUQX010137143.1, on the reverse strand, counting down.
TATTATTATACTTATAAAATAATATATATATTACTCAATAAAATATATATAGCCATATACTATTCTAACACTATGTATATATATATATAAATATAGTCATAATATATATTAATACTACATATATCATATATATATATATTATAGATATAAAAATAACTACTATATATTATATTTATATGATTAATATATAGTTATATATCTAATATATATATGTTAATACTAAATATTATATATATATATTAGTATATATATACGTATCAATACTATATCTATATACATAATATAATATGGTATACTTACGTGTCATTTTACATTTTATTTCCAATATAATCATATATATGTATATATATATACTATATATATTTATATTTATAACAGCTAGCAATCGAGATAACTTTTACAGAGATTAAAGTTTATATACCACATTCGCAACGAACATATAATACAACTAGAAAGAGGATAAACTAGACAATTTTAACTGACATTTTATTTAAAAAAAATTCAAGAGGGATAGAAATATCATGCCTAACAATCACATAAGCTTAATAATAACAAAGAGTTATTGTTATTGATGGAGTGAGCGGATAATAATGTTGAAGAGAAATAAGTCGATTTACCACTTAAAGAGGACAAGTAAGCAATTAGATAAGCGAAGGAGAAATATGGGAGAACTGGAGGTAGGCTGTTTGAGGATTGAGTATCGGAACGGAGATTACCCAGTTGGACTATCAAATTCTTATCGAAAAGGCAGCTAAGTAAATACAACATCACAGGACAGAGAGGAAATGTGATTACAGAGAAGGAGTAAATGAGATGCAAGGTGGGTGGATTATTTTGAAAAACTTCTAAACCTTGGAAAAGGGATGAAGAAGGGAGAGAGAACGTCTGGAAGGGAGGACAGGACAAAACGACTTCGAGCGAAATCACAATGGAAGAATTTGATAATGCTTTAGCAAAATTGAACAGGGTACAAACATTCAGGTAGTGGATGAAATACCTGTTAATCTGATAGTGGCAAGGTGAAAGAAGGTGGTGCACACAAAGGTTCTTAGAACCATTCACAAGGCTGTATAGAGCCATGAGAATAACAAATGAATGGGAGAGAAGCCATTATCAGTGTCAATTATTTAAAGGGAACGAGATTCAGGGAAAATGTTGAAAAGTATAGAGGCATAAGTTTATACCACATAGTAACGAATGTTTGTGTAGAAGAATAATGGAAGGAAGGATAAGAGCCAAGGTGGAAATGTTTGAGAGTTTAACTAGAGTCCTCTATTACTAGCTTAATGGACTTGCAGAAAGGCCTTTGATTCCATACTCAGAGAGAGACTCCAGTAGATTATGAAGAAAGATATGGATACAATTCAATTGTGAAAAGCAAGAATATTCCCCCTCAAGAACAAGTTAAACTTTGTTTTGGTTTTGACGACTCTGACGACGAGAATACAAGTATTGGACTGTCACCTGTTCAGAATTTTAATCAATTCTCATACTTGCAACATAGTTAGCAGATTTCAAAGGGAATAGAGAGGAGAGAAATAAAGCAGGATGATGACCTATGCAAACGATATAGCAGAGTGGAGAACTGATAAAGGGGAAATGGAGAAGAACTTAAACGATGAAAGGAGTGTCCGATGAATGAGGCATGAAAATGAACGTTGAAAAGACACAAATTCTAACTCAGCAGAGATACGCAGCTGAAATTTAATGTCGATATAGAAGACAAAAGTGGTAGAAATTTTTAAGCATCAAGGCATTGTGCCTACAAACGAGGGTAGAAAGGGTAAGAAAATAAAAAGATATAATATAAGTATAAAAGAAGTTTTAGTGGTTGTTTGGCAGCCCTGCATCCAATCTAACTAAAAAGCACAACATTTGCTTCAGATTCAGTAAAGATGTTATTTTTAACGCCGTGCTGACGGCCATTTTAACATAGGGGGAGAGTTGGGGTGCTGAACTAATGGATAGAGATCAGGCAGCGCGAAATAAACATTTGAGAGCTATGATGGAAGTCAAGGAGAGTTTAGGATAGAATGAAGATAGTTAAGAAAGAATCGTGCTTGCCCAAAGTTTTGAACAAAATCGGGACTCTTTCCATTTCGAGGTGAATTGGGACAACTTAGCGAGATGGATGGAGAGGGAAGGAATGCACGGGAGTGTTGGATAGGATACGGATGAAGTAGACCTAGAGAAAGGCCCAAGAAAGAGATGGAAAAGCATAGAAGCAGTTCTCACAATGCTTTGACCAGTAACACGCATCTAAGCTCTCATATCAAAATTTTTAATGATACATAAGAAAAGGACATGTTGATTGCCTCTGCAGACTTATGTCTATCTTTTGGGACTGCAATATTAATACATATAAATACTGAAAATCTAATAATAATAATAATAATGATAATAATAAAAATATATAATAATAATAATAATAATAATAATAATAATGATTAAATTTATATTCCTATATTTAAGAAAATTCCTGTGATAATAATAATAATAATAATAATAATAATAATGATTAATTTTATTCCTATATTTAAGTTTTTATTCATGTGAAAACATACTAATAATAGATAATAATAATACATAATATAATAATAATAATAATAATAATAATAATAATAATAATAATAATAATAATAATAATAAATAATAATAATAATAATAATAATAATAATAATAATAATAATAATAATAATAATAATAATAATAATAATAATAATAATAATAATAATAATAATAATAATAATAATATTAATAATAATAATAATAATAATAATAAAATAATAAATATTTAAAGATCTATTATAACTCGTATGCTTTATATTCTTTACTTCTTTGACGAGTTCTTTTTTAATAAAATAATTTTCACTCTAGTGTTTCTCCTAACCTTGTTCAAAAGTCAATCTTTATTACAAAAACATTCGAACATCGAACTTAAACAAAAAGATACAATCTGCATCATCCATCTTTTGAAAATAATCCTACGAACTCTTCACCTGTTATTGATGATGCAGAGACATAAAACCCTAAATTAGTCGAAAAGTCACGTAGGTATGTATACAAAGCAAAGTTATTACAACTCATATTTTATCAAAACTTTTTCCCTATCGCATCAGTGATTCCAGGTGAAAATATAGATTTGAGAAAGACAAATTCATAAAGAACAATATTTGAAGCGATTCGAAACTTTTATCAAACACACCACACACACACACATCAGTATATATTATAAATATATATAATATATATATATATATATATTATAATATTATATCTTATAATATATATATATATATTATATATATATTAATAAATTATTTGTGAAAATCCCTTCCTTCATGGTAAACTACCCACCTGTTATGGGTAAAATAACATTCATATATAGTATATATAATATATATTAATATAACTTTTATAATATATATATATATAATTAATTATAATATCGAGTATATAAATATGCGAATAACACATACCAGTATAACAAAATATTAAATAGTAGTATATATATATATATAATAATATATATTAATATATTATAATATATAGATATATTATATATATATATACAATATATATATATATGATATATAACCTATATTATAAGTATATAATATAATAATACTGGATATTATATATATATTAATATTATATATATATATTTATACTATATATATATCTATACTCATTAGTATACTTAAGGTGTACGAAAGTAGCTCTAAGTTTGATTTGTCTTTATATTTGAAAAGTCTATTCTAGGTCAAGAATAGTGAATGAAGATTCATATTTTTTTATCTTACACTTAATATAAATATTAAAATTCCTTTACATTTTATTGTTGCCGTTACATATATAATATATATATTATATATTATAAATATATAATATATATATAATATATATATATATATATATATATTATATAATAGCTATATATATATATATATATATATATATAAATATATATATATATATAATATATTAATATTAAATATATATATTATATATATAATAAATATATATATAATAGATATTTAATATATATATTATATATTATATTATATAAATATATTATATATATATATATATATATATATAGTATAATATCCTGCGAGCGTCATGTCATCTATTGATGCTGGCATGACTGACCAGAATTGAGTAAAAAAAAATCAATTCTTTTTTCAAATATTCATTATTATTTTTTTTCAATTATATATATATATAATATATAATATATAGTATTATATATATTCAATATATATTAGTATATATATAATATATAATATAATTTTATATATAAGTATATATTTAAATATATATATATAATAAATGCGCTTGAAAAAGCGGGTCAATTAAAATGAATTAATATTAGTATAACATGCCCAGGTAATCTGTAAATTTGTCGATGCAAATTAGCGAGCACATTATCGTATTATATGATAATGTTCACGATCTCCACACCAAATCAATTGCGCAAAATGTATAGAGATATAACATGGCAGTCATCTACTAGATTTGTCGCTGAAGAAGTATTTTAGCGAATTTGTTTTCAATAAGCTAATATTTATAGAAATTTTGTTCAAACTTCGCGACTTCTGGAATTAGTAAATAAAAAAGAAATGAAAACGGCAGCAGAGATATAGAAAATTTATGCATTTTAAATTCTATTCTATTTTCAGTAATAAAGTCAATTAAGTTTCCTGTTACTTCTAGATAATACATAATATATTATTATAAGTACAGCTAATTTAATGAACTTCAAATTCCAAATTTTGAATTTCTTTGAAAGAAACATGTATTTAATGGGAAACTACTTTTGAAATTAACTAAATATATTTTATTTTATTATATTATTATATGTATTATATTATTTATTATTTTAGTAGTAGTATTAGTAAATTATGTTCTTTTTCTTGCTGTTTTTAATTTTATTCTTCCTTTCTACTTTTCTATTTATAAAAAAAAAAACTAACTTTCGGCCTCTCTCTCTCTCTCTCTCTCTCTTTCCTTAATATTAACTTTATATATTATATATATAATAATCTTATAATATATATACTATATATAAAATATAGTTATTTATATATTATATATATATAATAATTATATATAGTATATATATATTTTGATAAGGTTCCCACATAAGGCTGATGAAGAAGTTACTATCAATGTGGATCGGGGAGTAGGTAATTTTGTGTTTGTTTAGTTTTACGAACCACTGCAGGGCAGACCTATTCAGGGAGCGGGTGTTGCACACAAGTTCAATGATAGAGGAAATTACCAAAGAGCAAGGCTTTAGTGATGAGATTAAATAAGTTAACACAGAAATTGGAAGAGAATTCCACAGAAGAGGTGGCAGAAAAGGAAGCACCGCAGCGAACTATGCTGGAGTTACCAAGATCCACACAAAAAACTCGTGGGCAGACACAGCACCTCTTGTGCTACGAGGGCGTCGTAAGGTGGTGGTACACGGTTGGTAAGTTCCCTCGAGTATCTGCCATTGTGGTACTATAGAAAAGAGATATAAGTAACCAACATGGGCGCAACGCTAGGGGTGCAATGAACTGGAAAGCACAGACGTTTATAAGCTTTTTGGCTTTTGACCGACCGTCCAAAAGCCGGTCGAATACCAACGCCCAAAGAATGAGAAAGTAGCTCCATAACAAGGGGGATGAAACCCTTGTATTATTGGAATAACTAGAGCCGGAAAAAAAGTCGCAGTCTAAGCAGAACTTCCAGTTTCTTTGAAGCCACTCTAGCACTGTGATTTGAGGTTTCCAAGACAAGTTTTTATTTGGTTTAAATAGTTAATGCCACGGATGTTTATATTGTCAACAAGAGAGACGAGAAGAACGTCCGAAGATATAGTCAAGTTAGACAATGTGTTTAGGGAGATTGTGATGAAGTTGAAGTCTGTTTAAAAAGAATTTGAATTTCACAAAGGTTGAGCGACCCAACGGAATCTATCAATTGCGAGAAAATCGGAAAGAGAGACGAGATGAATTCAAATGCAAGTAAAAGAAGGTAGAATTTGAACTGAAGTTGCAGAGTGAAGGGCTCGAGTCATCGGCATAACAGTGGATAGAGTTAGATGATGGCAGGTGAAAGATCAGTCACTTGAAAAGTTAAGAAATAGTGGAGATAAACTGAAAGCTGCGGAACACACTGATTGACAACCAAAGAAGACGAAGTCTCCAAATCAACCAACATCGATCTTGAGCGACATGAAAAGAAGCTGACATACGTATAGCAAAGACGAAGGAGTTATACACAAAGGAGGGACTTGGCGAGCAGTGGTTTCTTGCATACCACGTAAATGCTTTGCTATGTCGCACGCCAACACTAACGCAAGTCTCGCCCTGTATGTTCCTAAGAGCGGAAACCTAAATCGGTAGTAAAAGGAAGGTGTTCGAGTAATCCTGAAACGCGAAAAGCGTACTGGTACGGAAAGAAGAGAATAGATTCAGATGGCTATAGAAGTGAGAGTTAAGAAGTGTTTAAAATCTTAGCTAGAATAGGAAGTGAGAGTATGTAGGAGCGATAGTTAGAAGATCATAGCGGCTATCGTTTTTCGGAATAGGGTGGCATGTCGTGCTTCCACACTAAGCGAAGAGGGCTTGTGATTATGAGACATAGAGATATATGTGGACAGGGGCGGGGTCACACGTAAGCACATTTTCCTCAGACTCGTTTTGTGAGGGAATTGCCATACCGGGCACCACGCCTTCCAAAGTTCATAGATTCAGAAGCCCGGTGTACCCGATCAAATGTAATCACAAGTAAGACATGGACACCTGAGAGGAGAGAGTGCAGAAGAGGAGGAGAAGCAAAATCGTCAAGATTGAGTTAGAGGAAGAGACGCGAGAAGTTGACCCGTTTAGTTTTGAGAGTGTAAAGGAGCCATCAAAATCGAATAGAGGGCAAAGATGATTTCCAGACAATTTAGGAAGACCTGCATTTGGCAAGAGGCCAGAAATGAAATGAAATGTAGGAGAACCAAGGAGTTAGCGCACTTTCGTTTGATAAGCCGCTTTGCTCGTAGAAGAGTATCCACCTGCAACGATTTCTAGCTGAGTGAAAATTAGCGAGAGTGATAGGAGAACGAAGAATTTTTCTACTCCGAATAGCGCGTCTCTAAGCCTAATGGACTAGAGAAAAGTCACGATGTCGAGAACAGAAGTGATATGAACTTGCTCATCCGGTCAACGAGTAAACAGCTCCCCTTAGGTCGCAGAGAGCCGAAGCGTCATCAGAGTCAAGGCAGATCATTCCAATTATAGTTAGCGAGAATCACGCAGGCCCCCCAATTCAGCTTCCGACATAGTGCCCAGAAAAAGACGCATAGGGCAGGATGAAGCAGAGAGAATAGAGAAAGATTGAAATAGAAGAAAGGAAAATTACAATATTCTTACAGCAACATAGGAGCGAAATGGTGTATTTATAGCGAAAAGGAGTAGTGGTGAAACGTAAGTTGTACATGGTTGGATTAAAGGGTAGTTGTGGAATAGAAAACCGTGTTACAAACAAATGGGAAATAAGTCATCATGGGAAATAGTGAGGAGTGGTGTCCCACAGGGTTCAGAGCTGGGGTTTATATATTTTCCCTCATATATATGATAGTGTTTAGACCGTGGACTTAAATCGCCAAGGTTCTAAGTTGCAGAATACAAAGTGGCCACCTCAGTTAGGAAAATTGAAGGATGTTAAAGAATTCAAAATGATCTTGGATAAAGCCTTCCTTGGTGTGGCAAGATTATAGTGGCATTAATTTTTATAGTAAAATCTGTAAGGTTCTCACCTGAGGTTTCTGCAATAAAAAGTTTTAACGCGACTGAATGGGGATTGGCTTGGAGTCTGTGGACAAGAGCAAAAATATAGGTGTTAATTATTCAGTAATTTTGAAGTAGCTAATCGTTGTTGGAAAGACATAATTAGCTAGATAGATGCTGAGGAAATATTCGCAATGTTATGTTACGAGCGAGAGAAAAATAATAAACTGTTAAATAGTCTATGTTAGGCGCCAAATAATAGAGTATTGTGCACAAGTGTGGGCCCCTTATTTAAAGAAAACTTAGATATGCAAGAGAAACTGCAAAGTAGAGCAACAAGGATGATTTGCTGGGTTGGTGGTAAGAGTATGAGGGATAGGCTGACGGAGTTAGTAACAAGTTTCAGTAAAAAGGCGATTTCTCACACAGTGAAATGATACATTCTAAAAATTTTTACAATTATTGATAACAGCGGAGACCATAAATTCTTATCATATAGCTGCACGTTGAACGAGCAGGGGGCATAAACAAAATTAATGGAGAAAGCATGCCATAATGATATCATAGAAAGCTATTGCTTTCAGCATGATTTGTTAAATTTATGGAACATAGTTTGCAAGGAGTTTCTAGTATATTATTGTATATATTATAATATATAGATATGATATGATATATTATATATATAAGAATTTAATTATAAATATATCATATAACATAATATACTATATATATATAGATATAATATAATATATATATATTATATATACATATATATAATATACATATACAGATTTTACAAATAATATATGTATATACTATGATTATAACTATATATATATATATACAGATTAATATAATGATATATATATAATACGATGGTCGCAAGGGAAACCGGGGACTGTTAGCGATGATGCTGATGCCGCTCGTCTGATATAGTTTATATGAATATAAAATTGGAATTAATTTTTTATCATAATTTATATATCATTATATATATTATTATATATTTATAGTATATATTATATAGTACTTATATATATATATAATATAAATATATACTATACCATATTTACTTGTATGTACTTAATTATATATTATAATCATTTCTAGATGTTTACTATATATGCTTCTAGTTCTTAATAAGGCGTCCACTATAGTATATAATGACTTTATTTGTATCCAAATCTTTATTATTTCCTTAGTAAAAGAACGAATTTATAACATATTCTGTAACTCTCCACCAACTTCAACAATTCACTGCTCAGAAAATCATCATACCATTGACCAAAGGGAAGTCTTCAACACACACCGCATATAATAATATAATATATATGTATATATATAATAATATATATATATATACAAATAATTTACAATTATATATATATATATATATATATTATCCATTATATATTATATATTATTTATTCTATATGTGAATTATGTCATGGACCACATGACCCAAAGAGAGCGGCTACACTGGTTTAGATATCAACGTCTTTGTGGGTCCTGGTTATCATAATTTAGTGGTCATGGAAAATTTGATGCGAGATAAATATTCAGATCAAAATTTAAGTAAAAATATTAAAGACCGATGTCCTTCGTTCATTATATAGATAGCCTAATCATTACAAAACAAAATAATGTTATAATGAATATCATCTTGAAGGGCAAGACCAATATTTTGACTCTTGCTGAACTTTAATATTCAGTGCAAAAAAATGAAATAAATTTGCATTTCTAATCTATATATATATAAACATGCATCCCGTAGCTCAGTATCCCCGCTAAAACCTCTAGCTTACTTTCCTTACAATCAAATCTGTTTTTGACATCTTCGTATCAACTACCAGAATTTTTTTCGAAATCACTTCAAACTTGAAATATGCATAAAAAGGTCCATTACCTACAATATGATAGTGGTACTTTTCTATTTTTTGAGTTTTTTGTGCTCAGCGTTGTCATTCCAAACCCACTTTTTTTGGATTTGAAATGAAAAATGCGATAATTTTTCTGTTGGGCGAAGTGGATGAAATTTTCAGGGCTATGTAGTCAACGGTAGATGCACATTGTTTACTTAAATAATTTTTTTGTGTATGCATAGGTTTGGATATTGTTCTAGGAACAAACTTTAAAGAAAAAGTATCTTGGAAAAGATTTTAAAAAATTTCTTTTGGAGGTATACAAAAAATGTACTAAGTAAAAAAGATGCATCTTGCTCGAATGTACAAGCTCTGAAAATTTGATGTTGATCATCGGACAAAAATAAAAAAATTATCGCACATTTTTCATTTCAAAATCAAAAAAAAGTAGGTTGTGGAAAATGGTTAACGCTGGCAATATCCTTCTCACAGTTACCTTCATCACCAGTAATATGTTCAAATTTTGAAGGTCATTTCGAAAAAATGTATTGATACGAAGATGTCACTAGACTTGGATTTTGAAAAGATTAAAATTTGAAGAAGATCTTAAGTCTGAGAGAGAGAACTAACCGTTTTACATCGGTTGTAGAGGGAAAACAAAGCTCAATGTTTGTTGTTTATGTAGGGTAAGAATCGGCTGAAATTCCCGGAAGTTATACTGTCCCATTCTTAGGGGGGGGGTGAAAATAGGGTCCAGCCCGAGCAAATCGTTAGCACATACCGCTTCAATGAAGATAAAAAAATGAGTGCTATTATCAAGGTCTAGGATATCCAAATAAGATATGGGATAACCTTTGAGGTGTTAACGAACCATGCAAAGTAGGAGATATGACGACGGTGATGTGTCCAGTTTGAGAAAACATGATGTATGGTGAACAATTTGAGTTATGGCGCCGTGCAATAATTTACAGAGTGGGTGAGGTCCCGTGACATTATAGGTGGCTGTGAGTGTAATGTGTGGTCAATACGAAGTGTGCTCAAATCACCTGTGCAAGCTTTCGACGGTCGAGAGTGATGCACTCAGCGAAGTTACGCTTTATATATAGTTAGATTCTTTAACCTATCGATGAGCATTGGTCCAAAGCTCTTCAAAATCTAAGAATACCGGAAGCCTTGTTCGGAGACGCAGGACCGTATCAGCTTGATGGGAGGCTGACTTGTCGAAAAGCTTCGAAATGAAGAGTCAGTCATTTTGGCCTCTCTGACAGCAATTTCGTTGTCAGTTACCCGTTGCGTGTGAAGGGGGTCCAACATAGTGCTGGCTATGGTTTTTACGAAAAAGTGGAGCCGGGAAGAATTGTTGTATCAAGCAAATACCATTGTGTTTAGAAAATGGGGCTTTAAGCGCTTGATGGCTCTGAGACCAAATCTGAATAAATGCATGAGTGGCTTGGTTAAGGAATAAAATTTGAGTTAGGGCACAATCATCAAAGAAATTAATTCTGCCGTAAGAAACTGAAGGGTGATGAAGAGAGGTTATGGAAAGAGCCTGCGGAATGGAAAAGATAGCGATTCTACACATACTGTCAATTGTTTTAGAGGCAGGCAAAACACTGGAGCAAATCCACATTGACTGGCGAATGAAGAAGGAATGATACCGTTTCAAAAGCATGTGTAGATTTAGAGAGAGATTAGGAAGCATGAATAGCAAGGTGTTTAACCTCATTCATAATAAGACCGCAAGCACCTATGGAATGGGATGTGTAAGAAGTGTTAAGAATGTTATAAATGTTGTTTGCAAATGACCATTAGGCGATTTTGGAAGGTATTAGAGAGATTAATGGGGGTTTGAAAGCGAAGATAACTTGTACACATGATGTATCCCTCAGAAGAGAAGTGCATTACCGGGGAGAATCGAAAGGCTTAAGTGAAGATACGGATAGACTCGTTTCGTGGATTGGATCTTGATCCGGGATGTGACATAACTGGTAAGGTCCTGCCTAATATAGTAACCACAACGAAGAGATCCAGTTGCTCGATTGAATTTGGCGGTATAAGCTGAAACGCTTGCGTATCACACACACACAACGAGAATAATATGAGGCTAGATTCATATCGTAATAGAATCGCCGCGAATGACAAGTGGGTCTACATAATTAACTAGCTATCGACTTGTGGGCAGATACGACGTACGTAGGTAGAATATAGACTCGGGTAGTACATGTGAGTCTCTTAGTTAGTAGTAGATAGCGTACACTTTAAACGTTAGTGAAGGTCCGATGAATGTTCTGAATATGGTGATGGATGGATCCACGTATATGAACACGTATAGGTTGCGAGAGGCTGGGGAGGTCTTCGATTCCTTATGCTGGATTATCTAAAGAGTTATAGGATAGATATATGTATGATAGCTTGAGAAAGTAATGAGTTAGATAGTCAGGTAAAGACACGAGGAAAATTAACATCTGCAGTTCAGTGTGAATAATTATCATGTGAGGCTGTGAAGTGCGCTCAAGGAATGACAGCGCTAAATGGTCACTTACGGATAAGACTGAGGTTCGGAGCAATTAATATATATTATGTAAGATGTGAGCAAGTCCGTTAAACAAATGAGGATAAGAGAGAAAAAGATTGACCGTAATGACTGGGGAACATAGAGTTAACTTATGTCATTATGATATCCAGGAGCAAACTAATAATTATCACTTAGAAACACGGCCTGACAGAAACTTCATATCCAAAAGTAAGTGGCGTGATTAGAACAGAAGAAGCACCGAAACTCTAGACGTAATATCGAAAAATGCCTATTGAATACTCATTTAAATAAGCAAGAAGGGAGTGTCCTCAGCAGAAATTCCGCGATGAGTTTTAAAAGGAGACCAGTACATCCATAGCCATCATATGACTTTACCAAGTAGAACACGACACCAAAAAATATCCCTGCATTGAGTAGCAGAGGGCTTCCCGTGGTTATGATCACAACGATATCTTTTAACAAAAAGGATTGCAGTACAGTACATTTGTTGGAAGGATCAATGCTCGCAAGTATTGAAAAGCGGCGATTCTCCAACCCGCTGAGAGGCTGCTGAAACATTGCTTTCATATAAATTTTCAACTAGTAAGGACGAATTGGTCTTTGGCTTGCCAGGGCTAAAAGCTTGGGAATCATTCCTCAGGATTTGGGGAGAATGATTACAAGCTTAGTCCAAAGAGTGGAAAAGAGGATATCGATCCAGATTCGTGTTGATAGGCAGATCAACAAAAACAGCTGATGATTGAAGATGAATAGCGGAGCATTATGAAAGAAATCATGGTCTAGGCAAGAGCCATGTTATAGATAAGATTACCATTTACGCTGTGTAAAGTTTACGATTAAGCAGTGTCTAATTCCTCAATTTTGAAAGGCTTCAGGTATCGAAAAGAGTCGAGAATTAAACAACAATCAGCTTCGGTAGAATCAAATGTCGGCAACAGATGTGGAGCAGAGTCGTCTCGCAGTATACAGACCCGGTAAGGAAGGACTGTGGTGAAGAATTGTGGAGCGGGCAAGGATATTTTGATGTGGAAACCTTTCGCATAAGAAAGAAAGGGATGTTGTGGATTTAACGGTCGAAAGTAATAAGCGAAGTTGTTTGGTGTTTGGCGATTACATCTGCGAGTTCTCCATAGATAATCATCGTTGAGGTGGTGGGTATTTTGGTATTGCCTGTAGATTTTTTTCCCTACCGTTAGCTTGTGAACACTTAGAGACCACCAAGGGGTGCCGAACGCCTAATACCCTAATTTAAATATCTTCATCATTGCATATATTGTTAAACTTCTTATAAGACAAATAGTAGGTCTGTTCATTGGCAACTGAAGTTTCGGTATTGTACTGAGATAGTATTCTTTCTTCGTCAAAAAAATATATATCGATCTTGATTTTTTCAAGATAATTCCTTAGCGTTGAGATTAAGTGGAATACATCGGAGACAGAAGCTGTCGAGGCGTGGATGATTTTTCTTTTTTTTTTTTTTTTTTTTTTTTTTTTCTTTTTTTTTTTTTTTTTTTTTTTTGTAATTCAATCAATTTCGATGAGAGAATAATTGAAAGTTCATTGAGAAGGTTTCTTCATATGGAAGGAATGGGATGATAGTCGTTGTTAAAAAGGCGCAATATATCTCTGGTGAAGTGTGATTGGGAAGTGGACGCGGGCTGGGCGACGAAGCAAAAGTGGATTGAGTCACGTAAGGAAATGCTGAAATGAGATGAATTGAGTTTGGCAAGATCAGACAAAGGGTGTATAAATAGAGGTAAATGGCGGGATTATTGATTGGTTATCGGGGTGTGACCCTGGGGAAAGGATACACACATGACGAAATGCCTAAGTGAAGTCCTCCATGTTGGTGAAGTTGCAAGGTGGATTTTCTGACTGCGCGAGTTCTCATTAAGGGTAGTAAAAGGGGAGCGGTAAGACTGGTCTTTTTGTTCGGATATGCGCATAGTTATTCTGCTTAACTTTTGTTTCAAAGTGCAGTGTGACCACCTTACTCCCAGTCGGGGAAAGATGTGATGAGATGTTTTGTTATATTATATAATACGATAGTACCTATATATATATAAATTATATATATAAGAATTGTAATATATATATATAACTATATATACTAATCTCGTATATAACTATGTGTATAAATAATATAATTATATAGAGTATATACTATATCAGTAAGTAGTTCGTATATAATATAGATAACAATATATAAGTATATAACTGAATATATAAATTCTAATAAGTATAGTATATCGATATACTTAATAAAATATATATATTTATATATATGTATTATATATAGCTATCTATTACATGATATATATATTATAATATATATATACTTATATATAGGAGAAATGGTAGAAAATTATTCTATTCATAGTTATATTAAATTTATTCGACAGACTAAATATTAAAATATAGAAATATATGATTTATAACAATCTATATATAAATATATTTAAGTATATATTATATACTATATATTAAATATATATATACGGGTTAATACTATATACTATACTAGTTAACATATTAATATTATATATACCTATATATACTATATATAGTAATTGCAG
>JABUQX010137142.1:2500-5000 GCA_015478945.1 Trachelipus rathkii | reverse complement strand
AATATAATTAAAAATTGTTTTGCCTGTGGAAATATATATATATATATATATATATATATATATATATATATATATATATATATATATACTATATAACATATATATATATATATATAAGGAAATTTTCGATTTTGAGTTTTGCTCTAAAAATAAAAGTTTTTCTTTTTGTTTCATATAATGGTACCGTGCCCACAGAGAAACTGGAGCTCATGGTGGGGATGGCCAAGGAAGATGATCCTAGTGAAGAAAGTGCCTGATAATTTACAAAAAATATATTGATGCCTTACCCGAAGATGGAAGGAAAGAATGTGGAAGAAAAATTTCCTTAAATACACTAAGTTTAGTTTTTCCCAGCATGAAAGCTAAAGAGAAAGGTAGTAAGTAGACGTTCACAGCTTCCACCTGGTGGGTTCACCTGGAGAGGGTATGGCTAAAAATGAGCCTGAAACAAAGCTTGTGCTGCGATGACAACAAAAGTATGGTAACAACTATGAATAACATTCCTGTTATGGTACCATCAATAGTAACAACCCTCAGGTTCCCCCTATGCTTTGGAACACCACCTAATGCTGCCACACCCTTGTCTTTTTCTTTTGTTAGCCATCTTTTTTGAACTCTGCAGTAAAGTTTACCAAACAATATTAGGGTAGTTAAGGCAACGGAGAAAAGCGAAGAAATAAAAATGTGGTCATTGTAGTAAAGGTCATAGTACAGACAGATGTTATAAGTTTGGGTTATTGTTAGCTATAAATGGGTCCAGTTCTCGTTTAATTTCAGAATGTAGTAGTACGTCGTTAATTTCAGGATAAAAGTAAATTTGTAAGGAAAGTTTGTAAGTCTTGTAAAAAGTTGAGGACATGTGACCAGTCAATGTTGTTGGTGAAAAATACTCGCAAGTAATTTTGCCAATATTATAAGCTGGACATACAACCAGACAGTGTTGGTTTAAAGATAAATTTAAAAAGAAAGAAGTTTGTCAGTCTGTAAAAAAGTAGGACATGCAGTTGGTCAATGCTGGTTTAAAGATGAGGAGGGCAGAGAAAGAGAAGTTTGCCAGTACTGTAACGAGTTTACATTCCGCAAAAAGGTTGTTGGTTTCATAAATCCTGAATTGAGACTTCAAAGGAGAATTTGATGAATGAATCAAAGAATAAAAAATCGACGTTTCGAAAATCCACCCAAAGTAAGTGGTAGAGATTAATATAAATTTAAAAAATCAATATGAAGTGCTTTGGGGATGAAATGGATAATAAAACCCTCACCAAGAGCATAATTAAAGAATGTGATGAAGTATTATTTGAAAATAAAAAATGTATATATATATATATATATATATATATATATATATATATATATATATATATATATATATATATATATATATCTAACTATATATATACTATATATATATATATATATATATATATATATATATATATATATATACTATATATATATATATATATATATATATATATAATCAAAAGAAAAAAGAACAGACTTTTTACTAAGCCAGAAAATATTTCAAAGACAAATTTTGGCCGAAATTAAAAGTTATGTAAGTGGTGACCAGCAGAGAAGAAGAGAGAAAGAAAGTAGTAAATTACAGTTAAAAATCGTGAGGAAAAAGAACACGAAGATCAGATTTGGGTATTGATGAAATTATATCTAGGTTAAGAAGAAGTGTGGTGAATTCTGAAATCATAGTGAATTCCATTCCTAAGTGTGACTATAGAATTTTATTTTCACCTGCGGGTGGTTCCCCTAATTATGGTGGAATGTCTTCTAGAAAATTAATCTACATCTAAAGCTTTATAGGTTGGAGGTTTGAGAAGTGATCTACAGGGAAGAGTTTGTTCAGCTGGAGACAGATTTTGGTTGGTGAGTTGCCAAATCTCAACAGAGTATAAAATTTCGTTAAAGACAGGGTCCATAAAGTTTCTGGACCAGAGTATACTTATTTATTGATTTTTGAAATGTCTTTAGCAGATTGTTTGATTGCATTATTTATGTTTTGATGGATAGAGCTTTTATTGTGAAGTTTGACCATAGTAGCCACAAGTTGGAAGAACCAACAGAATGTTACTTGCATTCGATGTCAGGCGGTCACGTACAGCTCATAGAGCCGAAGAGACAGCAGAGATGTAATTTTTGCTAGAAGTAAGAAACTCATATGCTTCCCAGTTAGGCGGAAAGGCTACAGGAATCAAATAAAAAGAACTTGGCATCCCCATACATAGCAGGTTTCAGATTTTCAGGTATTAAAAGTTAAAACAATTATGTTTATTCTGTTAAATTTATTGGCATATGTAAATAGTTTTTGATCATAGTATTTTGAAATTAGTAAAACATATTGTATATTAATATAAAAAATTTTTGATCTTGGGGGAAGTTGTGGTAGATTGCCATTGTTTGAAAATTATTTTTGATATCCAACTAGATTTATGAAAAGATCGAAAGTCATTCATAAAGAAAAAGTGAGTTGTTAAAAAGATCTGGA
>JABUQX010137141.1:12500-13991 GCA_015478945.1 Trachelipus rathkii | reverse complement strand
CTCTAACTTACTTTATTTCAGCGTCCCAGGAAGGCATTTATCTGCCTGTCAGTCACGTGCGTAACCTCCTTCTCCATCCATCTCTATCTGCGAATTCAGCATTTCTTCCCATTTCCACGATGTTCGGGAAGTGAAACCTCTCCAGCACCTCCTCCTCTTCGTCTCTCCACCTTCTTCTCGGCATTCCCCTCTGTCTCCTGCCCTCGGCCTCCACTCCCAAGACCTCCTCGCCACTCTCTCTCTCTCTCTCTCTTTCCCCACCCTCTCCAGATGTCCCCAGTCACCTCAGTTGGCCTGTTCTATATTATTTCTCATCGCACATACCCCTGCTCTCTATCTTATATGTTCATTTCTCACTCTATCTCTTCTGCTCTTTCCCAGCATTACCCTCAAAGGCCTCATCTCCACTGCTTGTATTCTTTTTCTTGTAATTGTGTTGGTCGTCCAACTCTCCGTACTATACATCAATATGGGAGTCAAAACATTCTCAAAAATGATTATTTTCCCCTGCAGAGGCACATTTTGCTCCTTCATCAAAGGATAGAAAATCAAGCTACTTAAGTATTTCCTTATCATTTCGGCGATATCTTCCCCTGCTCCTCCCCTATTTCCGAACACACTTCCTAAATACTTAAAACTTTCTAAATCTTTTATGTTACTACCATCTACCTGGATATTTAAACCATCTCCATCTCTCTCTATTTACTCTCATAACCAACGTGTTCTTCTTATTCATTTTCAGGCTTCCCTACCCTATACATATATTCCACTTTTCGAGTCCCTCCCCATGTCCTTTTCATTTACGCTCCAAAAAACTATATCGTCGGCGTATGCCTCTAGCTGAGGCATTACTACGAGGGTTGAGATAAACAATGACTTTCTGACTGAACAACTACGATGATGGCGCAGCAGCAATGTAGAAAGTTTTATGATGTTCAAACTGTTAAAATAAGAAATGGAATTGTATGTATATTTGCTGTTCATATTTATTTGGAGCATAACACATTAGAAACTATTGACACAGTGAAAACAACTGGCACGATTTTAGGTCACCAAGGCGGACAGCAACTGTATTTTACTAGAAAGAAAATTTTCCAGAGAAAAAATGGACAAAATTAAAAAGACTGTCCGAAATAAGGTAGGGGGAAAGTTACGGTGGGCTGTTACAATTTAGAAAACTTTTTAAAGCATTTGTTGAAGCTTTAGAGGAGCTTGAGTTAGATCAAGAAATTGGACCTTCTTCAGAAACCTCAATTGAATTGGTTATAAGTTTAATATAATTTCAACTTTATTTCCCTTCACACTTCTATTAAGTACTATATTGCAGTCTACATCATTAGTGACAGCAACTTTTTTTAATCATATTGAAATTGTGATTCATGCATTGAAAGATTTTCGCGAAAACATCTATAAAAAATTTTCAAGTAATTAGGTACTTATAACAGAACTTCTGCTTTCTGTTAATTAATTAATGCAAAAATGAGAATGTCT
>JABUQX010137141.1:0-10000 GCA_015478945.1 Trachelipus rathkii | reverse complement strand
CAAATGAGATGATGTGAATAGGTTATGAAAGCTCCTCAGAACTTCCAACTTCTTAGAATCTTCTCTAGAGAAAATTAAGTGCAAAGATTTGTATGATAATTAATGAATGAATTACAAGAACATGAAATTTCAGGAGTACTAATGTAAGTGGAAGGTTTGATTTACATGATTTTGGAGATATTTTGGATGCTTGGAAACAAGCACTGCTGTAAATAGATTTAAAAGATGAAGGATGAAAATCTACAACACATTGGAAAGAAAATTAAAAAGAGGGTTTCAATGAGAGGAGTATTGATATCGGAAAAAAATTATAAATAAAAGCTTTATAATAGACTCTTTCGAAAGCTTTTGATTGTTCTGCAAATCACCACGGAAAGCAGTGCACTAAGAGAGAGAGAGAGAGAGAGAGAGAGAGAGAGAGAGAGAGAAGAGAGAGAGAGAGGAGAGAGAGAGAGAGAGAGAGAGAGAGAGAGAGTGAGAGTGAGAGTGAGAGTGAGAGTGAGAGTGAGAGTGAGAGTGAGAGTGAGAGAGAAACAAGATCACCAGTTGAACTTTCTTTAACTAAGCCATGCTGGTTATATAAATAAGATTTATTGAGTGAAGATTTTCCAATATTCTTCCTGTTTTTTTAGATTGATCAGAATGCTTTAGAGATTTCAAAAGTTAAATCAATTGGTAAATAAGCAAAGAATTGAATGAGCATACGCATTAATAGAAAGGAAATTTAGAAATTAATATCTAGGGACGAAGTAGATTACCATTGCAGTTCTCAAGATCTAGTGAAAACCAAAGGAAGGGCATGAAAATACATTATAGACCATACGGTTTCTCATTTTTACCTCAGAGATATCACTTTATTAGATGAAATAATGATGACAGGCATATATTAATTGGATGGAGGTAGAAAAGTTTTTTTCAACAATGGAGTTATCTAAAGTGGAAAGGTATAAAAGTTAAAGGTTTGATCAAAGATTTCAGTTTTAATTGAATGTGTGGAATTATCGGAGAAAACACGAGAAGTAAAAGTGAAAGACAAAATCATAGTTTACATTTTTGCTAAGTGCTAGAGAGCAAGAAAAGGAAAGGAACCAGAAGGATTATACAATCTAAAAATAGAATAGAGTTTTTGGTTTGCGGAAAATAGGCTTTCGAGATGCCGTGATAAAAAAAAAAACATAAGTACCATTACTTTGGAATTTTTAGATGACGATATTTGCTGAAGTCAGCGTCTTTGCAATGAATAAACAGAGTTAAACCTATGTTTTGAAGTTTAAATAAAAATGAAAGAAAATGGGATACACACCACAATGACACAGAGAATCATCTAGTTATGTGATCTGTGTTCTCCGAAAAACCTCTCCCTGAAAAGCTTCATTCATTTATTCCAAAAGATATCAAAATAGTAATACTGCGAATAAGATCAATTTGTAGTCCCAAAATGTTTAAAACTGTTTAAAATGTCAAAATGTTTAAAACTGCTCTCACGAAGATTGAACAGGATATATAAATGGGAAGGTGATCGGAGGAATTCAGGTATGGAAAGAGTATAATAGCGTTACTAGAATATTTGGGAGCTAAGAAAGAATCTTTGAGTTCATCCCTATGGAGATCAGGAATGCGATTAGGAAGTACACTTACTGCTAAAGGTTTACATATACACTAAGGTTTATATGTACACTAACTGGTAAACGTTTATTTGTATAGAAAATTGCCTGGAGAATTCATCTATTGTAAAATAAGAACTAATTTATTGCCAATGGCGTGATGAATATTGAAATAAAAAAAAAAGAATGGTGATTTTTTTATGAAAAAGAAAATGAGAGAATATACATTATATTTCAATTTAAATAGATCAAGAATTTAGGTTAGTAGATGTATGAGATAAATATCAAGGATAAAAAAACAAGAGATTAGCAAAAAAAAAAGGGGAAACAAATGATAGAGAATTCAGGAGACCAAATTATAACATGAAACCAAACAACGTCGCTTTGCATATATGCACAACACCAGCTTTTTGATGTATAATATAATAATAAATATATATAAATTTATAGAACATAAATATAAAAATTGCTGATTCGATACCAAGGAAAAAATATCGATATATCGTTAGAAAAATATAATCGATAATTTTTTGATACTATCGAACAAAAATATAAATATCGATAAATATCGATACTCTTTCGGCATCTTTAATACTGAGGATAAATATAGCAAGAGGGAGCAGAGTAAGGTTAGGGAGTCGAACCGCTCAAACATCTGAATTTCAATTAAGAACAAGAGGTGAGGACTGGTGGGAGAGAGGTGATGTTCACCAAATTTAAATATTGAATAAAAAGAGCGAATGCTACAAAAAATTAAAAATAAGACCACGGTTCAAGGGATGTAGTTCCTTCCCTAGCAACACTAGCACCAGCATCAGAATCCTAAGACCTCAAGGCCATATGGACCAATTCTTGAATGCCGACCCTCATGGCATATAGGATGCTATCCTTCTTCAGAAACCTCAATTGAATTGGTTATAAGTTTAATATAATTTCAACTTTATTTGCCTTCACTCTTCTATTAAGTATTGTATTGCAGTCTTCATCATTAGTGTCAGCAACTTTTTTTTATCATATTGAAATTGTGATCCATGCATTGAAAGATTTTCGCGAAAACATCGCTAAAAAATTTTCAAGCAATTTGCTATTTCCAATAGAACTTCTGCTTTCTGTTAATTAATTAATGAAGAAATGAGAATATCTCGTGTTAGAATCAATGTTAAAAGAAAAGAAACGATGAAATTGCAATCCGTTTTCTTGATGATTTTTCAAATCAGTTAGAGGTCAAATTCTTCCGTAGACCTAGACCTAACCTAGATGGATTGTCGTTGCCGTAATCCTAGACCTAACCTAGATAGTTTGTCTTTCATACTAAACCAATTTTTGTAAAGAAATTCAGTCGATATCTAATAAACATTTTACAATTTTTTAAAATAAATTTGATTAATACAGTCAAATTTGAATCGATACAGATTCTAGCATCTATCTTACTCGCGATTGCTTAATCCAGTAAATATATTTCCCTTCTCTGAAAAGTCTCGAAACAAACTTACGCAATTTTGCAGTGGTGGTAAGACTAACATAGCTGGTTTTAATGAGTGTTCATCATAGCACTGCTAAGAGAGCAAGAAGAGTTTACTATATAATATATATATATATATATATATATATATATATATATATATTATATATATATATATTATATATATATATATATAGTATATATATATATATAAAAGCATCTGCCAGGTGTAGGTTTGAAATTGTAAATATATATATATATATATATATATATATATATGATATTATATATTATATAGTATATATATATATATATATATATATATATATATATATATATAATATTATATAAATATATATATATTATTGTATTTTGAAATTATATATATATATATATATATATATATATATATATATATATATTTTCTTAATCTCACCCCCGGAAAAAAATTATGGCATTATTCTGATGAAAATAAAGAACCGTTTTCTTATTTTACTTCACGATTTTATCATCTTCACACAAACATTTTTTTTTAATTGAAAAAATTAATAATATTTTATTAGTTTTAAAAATTAAAAATTACAAACTGCACAATAATATTGATAATATATTTAATAAAAAGTTAATATTTTATTGTTGAAAATTTTAAATATATATAATAAAGAACGAAATAGATTTCAAAAACAATAACTAAAAAAAAAAAATCAATAAAAAAAATAAAAAATACAAAATTTAAATCTATAAAGAAACACAAAAGGTGGTCATTTTAAGATAAAAACTTTTTATACCAAAATAAAATAGAAATAAAATTCTTGCAGCTTAATCCATTGAGAAAAGTTTTCCTTAAAACTTTGCCTTCACCTGGCAAAAAAGTTTCCCTGCCATTTTTTTAGTTTTAAAAGGCTTTAGCGACTTTAGTTTGTCCGTGTGTCTGTCGCAGTTTTTTTGCTGCGAGCAACAAGCGCTGATTCTATATATTGAAGTGTAGTGAGAAAGAAAATTGGTTCCGTTTTATGGCTTTATTTACAAAGCAGAAACTTCACTTAAAAATATGAGTCATTTTGTTCTGTTTGGAAATGATGAATCCAGAGTATCAATTCCACAATTGCTACAAAATTATTCTTTAATAATAAAATTTTAAGAGTGAAAAGCTCTAATGAGTACGTCTATTTTTTTTTATTTGTTTATTTGTTTATTTTGTTTCGAATACAAAGTCTATCAAGATGATGTTTTTCATTTTCAAAGACTTTAGTGAAGATTTTTAAAGCTGAAGTCTGGTTGTCCTTAGGGGAGTCAACATTCAAATCGAGAAAGGATTCGATTTAAGATTCTAGATATTGGAAAAGATGAGCTGGTATTTGTCGAGAAATCTTAATATCTAACAAGTATTGTGAGACAAACTTATGGTATTCAGCCTGTACACCTACAGTGGCAGGAGGAATTTGGGAGCTAATAAACCTAAATTTCTTTAACTAACATCTCCCTGCTCGGCAATGAAACCAATTATGCACTGATCGAACTCACATACATATATTTTATTACACTTTTACTCTTTCTCTCTCCTTCTCTCTCCGTCTCCTCTCTCTCTCTCTCTCTTCTCTCTCTTCTCTGACTCAGTGTATAATTATACTTTTATATTATATATAATATATACTATATATACATTATGGTATACACAGATACATAGTATATCAATATTAGAGCTACTTAAAGTCAGTAATTATAATATATTAATTTATTACATATATATATATTATATGAATTATATTAAATAATTATATATAGTATTTATTACTTCATTATTATATAACTTAAGTTATTTAACTATTATTTATAAATCTATAAATATACTATATATTAGAATCTAGGTAGATTCAGAGGATATTGGCATAGTGACAATCTATATATAATTCTATGTGTGATTTGTGATTGTGTTCTTGCTATTATCATGTTACAGATTGCTACACGTAATACTCAGTGTGACTAATTTAATAGCATTTTGGTAACAGAATTGAACAATTGATTTACACAGATTTGGTGAAAACTCAGTGTGATATACTACACAATTTGTATTTTAAATATAGATGTAGGTATAAATTTACTAAAGTATCCAAGTTTTATTCTAACAGCTATAGGATTATAATTTAAGATATTTCGATATCATTTTTGTGCTTCTTATAAATTTTTGCCTTAATGCGTCACTATCAAGTTATGTTTTTGTCAGTGACTATTTATATATCCAATCAGTAAATATGTGCAGAACACCTATCGAATGCGGTACTGTCCCTACTGCATCCACAAGTTCTACCAGCTGGAATATTGTATTTGTTATATCATTTGTCTATATGTCGTATTAAATAAAATCTGAAGCTTTGAAAGTTGATATTGAGAATGTGGTTTCTAAAACTTACTGTTTAAGGCATAGTGTTTTATATTTATTAAATTTAGTGAATGACATTCCAGTATAAATAACAAAAAAGTCAATACGTTAACTTTTCCGAATTATAATCTGAAACTGAACGTCAACATTTGCTCACTAGTCTAGATGCGCGATGTCCCCAAATAGTCGGGGAATAGCCTATAGATTTCTTGATGAAATATTATGATTTCATACCACCAAAGTTCGCAAACTTGTTATAAAGTGTTCCCCTACAGCAGTGACACAACAATAAATCAACGTTCTTCAAGAGAGAACATATCTGGTATAAGATAATTTGAAAAGGTATTGATAATACTAAATGGATGGTTTATTAAAAGTTACTGATGCGAGTTCGCTAGCATGAGAAAGCAAAATAGGAGGGATTCGGTTATGGGAGTGGGAAAATGCGAAGGATCGTATGGGTGTTTTCCCCGGCTCTTTGTTATGAGACAAATAAAATATTTATAATTTCTTTTAAAGAATATTTTACATGCACAAAAAGTTTGTTTGAAAAATATTAGTTAGATTCGGTGAATTATGCTAAATTGAAAGAAATTTTATTTGTTTTCTCTACGTCGAGTAGGCCTCTACCTATAGTGCCAACTCATTCTGTTTCGGTTGTCATTTATTTTGTTCTCGAAAATACTTACTTATACGTATGTTTTTCGAAGAAATTGAAAAATATTCATTCGAGGTTATTTAAATTTCAATTGGCAATCCAATTTTGCCATCTAAAACCCAGACTTAATGTGTAGGTGACATTCGGGAGGGGTTTTTGGTGAAAGTATGGTATAACTTAGGCCTAATTTCCTAGTGTAATTTATATTTTTGATTTTCCTAGATATTATTATTAGTGCTTGTAAACATATAAAATAAGAGGAGGAAAAATTTAAAATTTTTGGTACTGGAGACATGACCTAAATTACTTATTGGTTTCATGATCAGGCCTAGCCCATGTAGAAATAGGGCATATATAGCCTTTTATATATATATATATTAATATATATTATATATACTATATACTAGATTATATATATATATATATTATATAATATACATAATCTATATATATATAATACTATTAGCATTACTTTGGCATGCATTAGGTTTTAAATAATAATAGAGGAGAGGATTTTCAGTTATTAAATTTTTAAGTTTGGTAATTAGCCTATAAAGTTCTTCAGTTTAATCATTATAAATATTGTATTGAAACTACAAACATTTAATATACAAAATTGGTTAAAATCCATTATTTGAAGCGTTTTTAATTATTTACATATATTTTTTTTATAATTTCAATAAAAATGTAGGCTATAACAATACGAAAAGCATACTCAGCTCTTTGAAATTAAGTATTAAACTGTTCATATTTTTATAAAGAGTTTTTTTTACCTTATGAATGATTCAATAGTTTTACCCATATAACTTAAAAGTTTTTAGAAATTTTTTCTTATGTAAAAATTTTTTTTTAATAAGAACATTTTTACCATACTATCGAATTGTTGATAATCATAAAAAATTGTAGATTATCAAAAGTAAAATAATGCTATCAATATATATTTTGGTAATCATAAAAAAATATTGAAAGTGTTTCTTCGTCCCTACACAAAGGAAGTGAGGCATGATTTCATGAGCTAACTATGCTTTTTGTAGTATTATTATAGTAAATTGTTTAAATTTTTATTGAAACTGTAAACAAAATATACAAAAATAAATAAATAAATAAAAGAAAAAAAAAAGACCAATTTGTTTAATAGGGTTGCACTGATTGAATCTATAAGTAATCGTTAGTACTGGTGATTCCCCTGATTAATTGGTATGAGCCATTTTTCCTATTAATCAGGTTTCATAATCAGCCAATTTTGCATTTTAATATTTTTGTTAGAATAAGGCTAGAAATAAAAAATAATAGAATTTTGTTATATATTTATTATTTATTACATGACAAAATGAATATTAAAAAAAATATTCAGGTAATTATACCTTTTACATACTATAAGGTATAATATAACATTAAATTTTTTTTTTTCTTTTAAAGTTTATATTTCCTTTTTCAACCTATTGAAAAATATATTTTATCTAAAGTTGAAACTTTAAACATATTAAGAAGTAAAAAATTTAATATTCAAACTTTAAAACTCTTAAATTATAATGCAAAAACATGAGAATTTCACCATTTTCGGGGCATAGCTTACATATATATAGTATCTCAGTGTTGAAATTTTTTTTACTTTCAATGGAAGATGCTGCTGCACTTGGAAATTTCATAGCTATTTTGCTCAAATTAGGAAAAGTTGTTTTTGAACTTCACCACAAAAATGGGTCACTATGTCTTCATATATTTTTCTAATCCTTGGTTAAAATGTTTGTTCATTTTGTTTTTTGCCTTTTTTTTTCCATTTTGAAAACATTCTTCATTCTTTCGTTTACCAGAAGCTGATTCATCAAATATATTGGAAAAACATATTCTCCTCCATCTAGATCATCTAAGACATTAAGAATATAGACAGTAATATCATATAATATATTTAGACAGAGCCTAATTGGCGGGTTTTTAGTTACAGTAGTTATTAATGTGTAGTAACTGTCATCACGTATGACCATATACAGTTTCATTAATGGCATGTGTGATGACTCTATGGGCGTGGCGGGTGTATTGTTGATAGCGGCATATATCATTAGTTTTGAACAAGCCAAATTGATGGATTTGTAGTTACAGTAATTTGACAAGACCTAGGGTGCTTTGTGGATTTGCATGAGCATGTTTGGTTAGTGGGTTGACTGGGAAAGTCTCGACAGGCCCATGTGGCTTCTTACTGTCTCTATATTCTTAATGTCTAGTAAGAAGCCACATGGAGTATATGGACTGTCCAGTCTAACCCACCTAACCAAAACATGCTTCATGCAAATCACAAAGCACCCCTAGGGCTTGGCAAAACACTATAACGTAAAACCACCAATTTGGACTTAGTCAAATAAACTGAATGATGATACAGCTTATTATATCGATTACTCCCAAACATCCACAGGCTTAATAACTAAGTTATTTGGTCACACATGCGAGTCTAACAATAATAATACCTCATAACTAAAACAACCGCCCAATTGCTTCGTCTCAACATATCATATATGATACCCATTCATTTGCCATATACCTCTGCCCACCCTTTTGTTAACATGGTTGCAACGGAGGCTCGCAACCAAAAATTCCTGATGGCAGGAGACCAATTCCAAGTGTGAAACCCTATTAGATGAATGCATGTTAATACTTTTCTTTATATCACAATGGCTTGCATTTCCTTAATTTTCCTTAGATTAATGCCCCACGGTCACCTCGTTCCATGCTCTTATGAAAAAGTCATTATTGGTGCATCCGTATCTCATCAATAGATGTCAAACTATTTTTCGATCAGTAGTTGCTCCATCATGTCCCCTCTGAGAAACAGTCTCCGATTTTCTACTAGAAATCATTTCCTAACTCCTTCACGCTCTTGCTCCTGATACCCTTCCTTAAACACAAGAAATCGATCCTTAGTTGCCTACATATGCACTCTCGCCCAGAATTTCGTAAGTCTTTCTTAGAATGAAGGGGCCCAAATTTGGCAAACAATCCCTCGCTATTACTAGGCCTAAATAGACATATATATAGTCTATTTATTTACTTCCTTGCTCTTGTAAAACACATTGCTAAATCTGTATGCCCAGCATCTTATTAGCTTTATTCTAGCTTCCAAAACACTGATAGCTACTTTTAGATTACTGCTGCTATATATATCACACAATAATATTTTGATTGGCCCACATACTCGAGCTAAATTTTTAATCTATCTAGTTAAACTTTATTCAGTAACTTAGGTGAAGACTCTTACGGTTTTGACTTTTACTATTAACATTCATTTGCCACTTATCTGTCCACCCAAGACGTTTCATCAGAGGATCATTGTGAATCTTATACATCCTTGACTATTCTAACTTTGGTCGCGCACTAATTTTTGTATCTCTTGCAACTTAGAAACCTTTCATTTATGTCCCTTTTTCTTAATCATTATAAATGATGAAGATAAACGACAGTGGTCTGCCACAACTCGTATCTCTGTTGTTGGACACCACTCTACTTCACTATTTACTATCGATTATTATTCCATTAGTTGTACACACTGTTTTAATATTTCGCAACCACTTTAATCCACAACCATGTACCATCCACCTATACCCACATTGCAATGAATCTTCATCGTCTATGTGGAGAACCTTACTCAAAAGCTTGCTTAAAGTCTAAAGAAAAGGATTCTAATGAAGTCTTTACCAGTTCTGAAGAAAATGTTTATCCATATATTGTCTAAAAGGTTTGACATGACTACCCTTTCTGATAACCGTGCTTGGGATGTTGCAACAAATTACCTTGTTCTTCTATTTATTATTCTCTCTATATGACTTTCAGTAACTTTCCGAATCTTTACAGACTAGTGTTAATGCTAACTGGCCATATGATATTTTCTCATCTTGCCTTACTAC
>JABUQX010137140.1:17500-19080 GCA_015478945.1 Trachelipus rathkii | reverse complement strand
GAGAAGAAAGGTGCATAATATGAATGAATGGCGGGGGGGGGTATGGTTGAGGCCCACCTGGGCCAAGGGATGAACCCCACACTGACGAGATGCCCTAGTGAGGGTACGTCGCGGTCCCGTGAAGCTCTAGGATTTTTCTGACTGCGAAGAGTTCTCACTAATAGGTATAAAGGCTGTAAGGCTGGGCTTTCTTTTCGACTTGTGTCATGTTCTTCTACTACTTTTCTTTTTCCGGTGCATGTACGCACCTTATCCCTAGTCTTGGGTAAAGTAGTCAGATATTATATAGTATATATATATATATATATATATATATATATATATATATATATATATATATATATATAGCAGTATATTATTAATAAGTTATTTTTATATATATATATATATATATATATATATATACAGTTATATATATATATATGCACCATCCTCAAGGGTAAGGGTCCAAACCCACTTTAGATATTTGAAATATATATATATAAGATATATATATATATATATATATATATATTATTAAGCATATATATATTATTATATATATATATTATATATATATATATATATTTTATATATATATATATATATATATATATATATATATATATATATATATATATATATATATATATATATATATATATATATATATATATATATATATATATATATATATACTTATTGTTATAAAGCTTGTTAATTGTTATATATAAAAATAACATTAAAATATAAAAATTAAATAAATATATAAATTGTAAGGTAATTTTATCGGAAATTATGTTTTTAACTGCCAATAAAGGGTTAGCGGACTGTGGCAGACTTCAGTAATGAAAAATATTAGCGATAGAATTAGCTGATTTGCGATAGCAGACTGGCGAAGCAGAAAAGTTGCGGAATTGCGGAATTTCGATAGCGGACTGGCGAAAAAGAAAAAGTTGCGAAATTGCGGAATTGCGATAGCGGACTGGCGAAGCAGAAAAAAGTTGCGGAATTGCGAACTGCGGAATGCCCCACAAAGTTAGCGGAATTGCGAATTGCGGACTAAAAAAAAGTTGCGGGTGCCCACCTCTGGATATATATATATATATATATATATATATATATATATATATATATATATATATATATATATATAAAAAGTTATATATATATATTTAGAAAGACATTTATATATATATATATATATATATATATATATATATATATATATATATATATATATATATATATATATATAGCCGGGAAAGGCAAATCGCTCGTTTTTGAATAGTCAAAAAAGTAATTCTATTGAACCCTATGGGTTCAATAGATTACCTTGAATTTAAAAAATAAATAAATAAATAAATAAATAAATAATAAATAATAAATAATAAATAATAAATAATAAATAATAAATTATAAATAATAAATAATAAATAACAAATAATAAATAATAAATAACCAAATAATAAATAATAAATAATAAATAATATATAAATAATAAATAATAAATAATAAATAATAAATAATAAATAATAAATAATAAATAATAAATAATAAATAATAAATAATAAATAATAAATAATAAATAATAAATAATA
>JABUQX010137140.1:2500-7500 GCA_015478945.1 Trachelipus rathkii | reverse complement strand
TTGGTGCCATTTTCCTTCTTTATAAAGTTTACCTCGTTAATCCTCTTTTTTTTTTTAACTTTGTAGATTTTGCAAATTACCAACAATTCACTCGAACTTTGCAAGCAGACTATCTTTCCTTTTTGCAGCAATGTCCGTCTGCTCCTCTGGATTTAGCTGGTTGATTCCCATCGTTACGCTAATCCCCTTTCAAAGATTGGGAATCCAATCTTAAACAGAACGTAAGAGAAAAACGATAAAACAAAGAAAAAAACAAACAAACAAACACAAAACAACCTTACCTAGTTTTCAATGGAGGCCCTTCTTTCTTCAGCCATTTCCTCATATTCTAATACCCTTTTTTGGTACATTTGGAAGATCTGGAGCTGACCCTCTTCGATCTTGTCATTGGTCGATATCAAACTTCTAATCCTTGCAGGGTTCCTCCCTGTCCTTCCGATTTATCCTCCATCATCCGTTCTGGGTCTTCACCTACTTCCTGCAATTCTTCGTGGATAGACCTGGGGGTATAATAAGGAATGTTTAAATTATCCTGAGCAATATTGCTTACCTCTGTTTCCTTAACCAGTTTCGGTGTTTTTCCTCCTGAATCCTCTTCATCTTCTTCATTACTGACATCCGAATATTTATCCCTATTGTGTAGCTGCTGTTTGGAAACCTTAGCTCTTCCTCAAATTCCTATAAATCAAATTCATCATCCGAATTTACATCTTCTTGCGCTGAGTCTATCCAGTCCAACAACTCACTGTTGTCCATAGGTGACGACGTAAGACCCGTCTCTGTTTGAGTCGTCTTGTCCTCCTTTAAATCCTCTGTTTGTGTTCCCATCTCTCTCCTATGATTAGGCTTGCCTATAGCTAACTCCAAAAGGTCCCATATATCCTTTTTCTTCGCCCCATGTTTCCTGTTCTTCCTTGAGTGTTCCTTGCCTACCACCTGATTGGCCGGGTTATCTTCTCGAAAGCAACTTACTTTTGAAGTTCGGTCCGACTTGTTCCCGGCTCTGACGGAGCCACCTCGTTTCCCGAAATTGCTTGTGCTACCCTTTTTATAAATTACAAGGACAAGTATCCCTCCAATGTCCTTGTCCTTCGCACAAGAAACATCTTTTTTCAATGGGTCTCCTACCATCTTGCTCTTGTCTACCCGTGTCCTGTTGTTTCTGTCTTTCAAAATCTTGTTGTTAAGCTGTCTGTAGCCTACTCTTGGTCCACATTCCGTAGTTCGATGTTCATCACTCCCACACCTTAAACACCATCCATTATTTCTCCAACATTCTCTTCTAATATGACCTAGTTTGTTACAGAGTAACACTTTTTTCTCTCACCACCATATCTCCTAGTGTTCTGACTAGTATATTCTCTTGCATTCATATCCTGTTGATATACTGGTTTACCATAGCGGACTTTATCCGCATAAGTTCCTTTTTTATTACCCTCATCATTCAAAGTGGCCCATATTGGTATAGCCTTATCTTTAGATTCTTCCTCGTGGTCATCTAATTTATCTTCTTCCTGTGCCCAATTCAGCATGTCTTTCCAACGTACTTTAGCACTTTCCTTTTCACCTCCCATCCTTATTTTAAATCACCTTGCTATACCTTTCGGCAAGCAATTCAAGAATTGTTTTTTTAATACTTGCTTATCCCTATCTTCCTCTTTAGTGACTGCATCGTAAGTGGTCTGAATTCTTAATGCAAATTAGGCTACCTTTTCATGCTTCCGCATCTCCATCCTCCAAAACTCCTTTTGTAAATTTATTTGCTCGCTTTCCTTTTCTTCCTTGCACCAGCTCTTTAACCTTGCTACAATAGTACTATATTTGATCCTCGTCCTGTAAATACTATAGTACGTACTTAGTGACGGACCTTCCAGAAAATTTCTTAATTCCACCGCCCAACGGTTCTTATCTCTACCTAATTGTTCCTTTGCATATCTCTCATAGTCCTCTATAAAGGCGTCAAATTTTTGCACCTTTTCCTTACCATATTTTAGAGGTTTCACGGCTTTAATATTCGCCTTGCTAAATGATTTCATCACCTCTACCATTTCTCCCGCTAAGACAATAAATATCCTGCTTACTGCCTTATTATACTCTACTCCTGAATCCTCTAATTCTACTAACCTTTTAAGCCATTTTTTCCTCCTTGATCAAGTTCATTCTCAACTTCAGATTCCTCTTCCGCTGTGGAACTTTCGTCAAACGTATATTTTCTTTCTGTTCTTCTCCTCCTACTTCTCTTCTTTTTATTCTTCCTATTAGCCTTGTTATCGTCAGATTCAGCTGCGGTATCAAATGGGTCACTTGTCACCTTACCAGAACTACTTTCTTCATCTGTATCATATTTTGCCTTCCTTCTTGGCATGTCTTTCTTCCTGATATTCTGTCCGCGGTTTAATTTACATTTCTGATAAGCTTGTTCTTCAATCCTTACCCTGTTTCTTTGTGTTATGTTGGCAGCTCCTCTAGATTCACTTTTCTGTTCTGTATTAGCAACTCCTCCCAACTCATTTTTATTCTCTATATTTGTGGGTTCTTTTTTACTTTTTAGAGCCTGTAATATTCCTTCTAATACTGTCGTCATCCGATCGACATCTAAATTTTCCTCTTTTGCTATGGCAACTTGGAATTTTTCCATGTGTTTAACTGAACTTTGCTCCTCACTGGCTTGTTTAATCTCTGCTATCTCTTCTTTGACCCGTCATCCTTATCTGTTAACCCCATTTTGAAAAATAAATGATAAAAGAGGCCAATATATATATATATATATATATATATATATATATATATATATATATATATATATATATATATATATATATATATATATATATATATATATATATATATATATATATATATATACAAAAAATAATAATTTGACACCTCAAAATCATGACAAAAAGTATACACAAAAATTTTTTTTTATTATCCCAGATATTGAAATACTTAGCAATCCTAAAGTATTATCCTCTTCGTTCTCCTTTTTTTCTCGTATGTGACACGATTTTTAATATTTTCTTCTTCCTTTATCACTCTTCAGTGCCTGGCAATTTTTCTCTAAATATACAAAAATCAACAAGGAGAAACAAAAATTGTAAAGCAAAAAAAAAAAAAAAAAAAAATATAAATTCTTTATTTTGTATATATATATATATATATATATATATATATAGCAATAGCAAAAATATAGTATATATGCTATATATATATATATATATATATATATATATATATATATAGCAGAATTATATATATGTATATATATACAGCAGTATATATATATATATATATATATATATATATATATATATAGTATATATAAAGTATATATATATATATACATATATTAAGAAGGTTATGTTATATACTCATGCTGGTTGTTATGTTATTGGTTGGTTATATATTACAGGTATACATATGCTAATAGCAGTTGTATATATATACAGCATATATATATATTATATGGTTATATATTATTAAATATATATAATTATATATATATATATATATATATATATATTATGCTATATATATATATTATTATTATATATATATAGCAATATTAAGGTTATATTATATATTGTGCATAAGTTGAGCAAAAGGAGTTATGCTGTTGGGATTTGAGCATTAATATATGTTGTTAGTATATATATATATATATATATATATAGGAGAAAGAAATAAATAGTAAAGTAGTAGTATATATATATATATATAAAATAAAAAGGGAATTTATATTTTATATATATATATATATAGTAGCATATAGTATATATATATATATATATATATATTATATATATATATATATATATATATATATATATATATATATACTTCAGATCGTTCCATTTCAGCTCTTGTTGATGGAGCAACCTCTTCCTCCTTCTCTTATTAATTGTGGTGTTCCCTCAAGGTTCTGTTTTATCTCCAACTTTATTCCTTCTTTTCATCACCGATCTTCTTAGCTGCACTTCTAACTCCGTTCACTCTATGCCGATGACTCAACTCTCCATTCTTCCACTCATTTTAATTGTGCTCCTCGTTTATATCTAGAGTTGCCTCTCGTCTACAGCTTGATTCAATTTGCCGATTTGGCCGGAATTCTCAGTGGGATAACCGTAATCTTGTGAAGTTCAACTCTTGAAAACTCAACTTCATATCTCCCTCTCTAAAATACCCAACTTTCCTATTCCCTTGACGGCTCTAATGTCTTACCCGTAAACAACATTAACATTCTAGGACTAAACATACAGAATTGTCTTGGAGACCTCACATCACATCGGCTGCTAAAATGGCCTCAAAAAGCTGGGAATTCCTGTTCAGATTGCGTGAATTTTTTCTTCTGCTCAGATGTTTCAAGTTATATAAAGGTCTTATTCGTCCCTGTATCATGGAATATTGTTCCCACATTTGGGTGGTTCCGGTTCCACCCTCCTTTTTGATAGAGTTGAAGCTAAGGCCAAGAGGCTTATAAACTGTCCCATACTTTCTGACCCTTGACCCTTTTCTCTGCGTCGTGACGTCGGTGCCCCATCTCTTTTCTATAGTATTACAACGGCAGGTGCTCGAGAGAATTATATATATATATATATAGCATATATATATATATATATATATATATATATATATATATATATATATATATATATATATATATATATATATATATATATATATATATATATATATATATATAAGTCTACAACTCAAAATTAGGACAAACAGTATACAAAAAAATTCTTTATTATTCCTGATATTGAAATACTTTAACACCCTAAAGTAGTATCCCTCCTTTCGTTCTCATTTTTTCGTATGTGACACGATTTTAATATTTTCTTCTCCTTATATCACTCTTCACTGCCTGGCAATTTTTCTCTAAATATACAGAAAAACAACAAAGGAGAAACAAAAAATGGTTATGAAAAAAAAAAAGAATTATTTAAAAATTTATTCAACTAGCTTTAAACATATTAGCAAAATGTATGAACTCAAAA
>JABUQX010137139.1:0-12484 GCA_015478945.1 Trachelipus rathkii | reverse complement strand
ATCGAAAACGTAATTAAGTTAAAATATTCAGAACTACCTTTTAACACTATAAAAAACGAAATAAAAAGGCAACAAAGTTTGACCGAGGGATTTAAGACTTAGTTACGCGCAAGTCCAAGAAAAGCCAACCTAGTATACTTGATTTTGCTTTCGTAGTAGAGCGCGAATGGGCTATGTTTGTAGAAACCAACGAACGACTCAGATACCATTCGTGTGAGAAAGAAAACGATACGTTGGAACATAATCTTATAATGATGTATCGTCGTATTAATTGTTACTATTATATATATATATATATTATAGATATATCTATATATATATATATATAATAATATATATATATATATATATACTATATATATTATATAGTATATATTCTTATATATATATATATATATATATATATTATATGAATAGGTCAGTGTACGTGATAGATTTTAGATGTAAAGAAATAAATATACGCTGCCAGGCTTAAGAATGGGTCTATTTTTATTCTAATTTATTTTCAACCAATATAGCAGTGCAGATTAGCTATTCTCAATAATTTTTCATTGACAAAACGTTTCTTTCTTTTAAAAAAATAAATATGAAAATAATGAAACTTACTTAATTACATATTTGTAACACTCATACATAGACGTTCTTTTCAATTACACCGACCTCCAGCCGATTTTCATAAAGCTTATATGAAATGTTTGAATGATCTTGCCAAAAAAACGATATCGTAAAACAAAAAATAAGACGTAAAATTAACCTTTACTCTGTAACATGTAAATTCTACCTATCATCTCCTTTCTGTAGTCCCCTTTTTACCTTCAGATGCTTTTATCAAAAATGAAGAATTGGAATTTATAGGCAGGTTTCAAGCACACGAATATTTTTAAAATTGAAGTCAAAATAATTAATCAATTTTTTACAAAATTTAGAGAGTTGGTTTGAAAAAAACCTTAGGCAACTTTATTCTAAGATCGTTACTCAAAATTATTTTCTTTAATTGTTGACTTTAAAATCGTGACTTGGCATGGTCCTTTTCAATAAAATTTATGATTGATAACAACAGGCAACAATTAATGTTATTTTTTATTAATAAAAGAATTACTAACATTGTCCCTGGCTCAATAGCCAATGCGTCCGTTTTATGAGATCAAGTCTAGGCAGTGAAAAATTGTCACCAAAATTTGCCCGGAATATTTTGAAACTTAATAATTCAAAAAAAATTATATGTTGATAACATAAAAAATCACAGTTTTAACATATTTAAACAAAAAAAAGTTTGATTTGTGATGATTCAATATATTCTCGCCATTTAAGTATAAAATATATCTGCAATTTTCTGAAGCTTGTTTAAACGCACGAAAAAATATAATAGTATTAAGATTTATAATAAAACATTAATAACTTAGATTGGCAAACAAAATTATTGGATGCATTATTATATTTTTATCACAATTAACAAAAGAATTCGAAAAAAAAACACCGAAGGAGCTTTCAAAATATTTTCTAATAAATTACGTTTCTCTGATTAAAATTTAGTTTCAAAAAAATTCCGCATTAATGACGTGCATGTGTAAGGCGATTTATTGAATGCCGATTCCAGTTTGCTTGACTAAGTATTAGATTGTGGGTTGACCGAGGGATTGAGACGTTTGAATATAAAAACCAAATATGTGTTTAATTTGGAAAATAGATGCCAGATATCACAGGAAAACAAAAATTTCATCCTATCTTGAGCATCCTGTCAGCACATAATGTAATTAGGAAAATAGTAAAATAGTTTTTTTAAAAGACGGAATTTTAAGTACTGTTAGTCCTGAAAAGGGATGCAAATTAATTTTATGTATTTCAATTTAATTTTTAAAAAAGAAGGGGAGAATGAGTCTCGCTTGCCAAGAAATGTTTCAACTCTTATGCAGAAGAAAATTCTCTCTGTGATCTTATTGTCAATAATTTATTACATAATTTTTATTCATTTTTATAACAATTAATAAAATATTTTTTTCTGTTTTCCATGCTACCTTTAATTATTATATATATATAATATATATATATATATATATATATATAATATATAGTATATATATATATTGATACTATATATATAGATATATATAATTATATTATATATATATAGATATATAGTATATAATATATAATGGGCAATTGAGCCATGGTCAGATTTCATATGACTATAATTGATAATTAACAGCTCGTTGTACACTGATCCACACCCTGCTTTGAAAGAAAGATTACCAAGAAGTATTCATAGAATGTTCTAAAAATTCAATACAAGAACGTTTCTTTGCGTGAATTTGCAATAATCACATTCCTACAACCAAGTCCTTTAATGGAAGTATGTGCTTTGTGGTTTACATATTCTAAGCATTATTCTAAGAATATACAATATATTATTAATAATAATAGTAATAATAGTAGTAGTAGTAGTAGTAGTAGTAGTACTGTTACTAAAGGGGCCAATAAATTTTACATAAATGCTCGATTTTAGATTTTTAAATTCGAAGATACGTAAAATGTTTCTGTAAAACCAATAAAAAACTCTCATTGTTATTTATATCTTATGAGAAACAGAAATTTTTCAGCTATGCTAAATTAACACTTCAATTTTACATAATTTCTTACAATAGCTTTTCATAAGTGCTTATGTATAA
The DNA here is from genome assembly GCA_015478945.1 of Trachelipus rathkii. NCBI lineage: Eukaryota > Metazoa > Arthropoda > Malacostraca > Isopoda > Trachelipodidae > Trachelipus > Trachelipus rathkii. The sequence continues at coordinate 9,818 of JABUQX010137139.1, read as the reverse complement.
AGGAGCAAAACACTTTATTTAGAGTAGTGTTTTTAATAATTATAAATTGAAAAAGTCTTTTTTTTATAGAAGTTAATTTTGAATTAGGCTTTTAGCAAATTTACTTTCATTTTTGTTCATTTTAAATTTTTGTTTTAACATTTAATTTATTAAAAAGGTTTACCGTAAATATAATAAGAAATATTTTGGGTCAGAAATATATCATTAAGCATTTATCTTCTGAGTTTTCAAATAAATTTTCACCAGTTTTATTAATGTTTAAATATATTAATATATATTTATATATTAATTTATTTACTGCGAAACATTTTCCCATTATTGTAATAATATTATATTATATATAGGTGATATTTGGTTGATAAAGGATGTTTTCAGCGCAGTCAAGGGAAGAATTGCTGATTGGAGGTTTCGTTGTGGTCAGGACATATGAAGATCTTCTTCGCATGGTTATAGGGCGACATGGCTAGCAACCCGGCCCTTTCCTTTTTGTTAGAATTACTCTTTGTCCAGCGTTAGTATCTTATGCGCTTAGGAGCAAGATCCTCTGGAGAGCTCTAGGAAAACGAGTTTTGAGGCCGAAAGGAAGATGCTAGTTCTCGTGAAATGGCGAAAACCCTACCTGAGAGTGTTTAACTCGATGACTGGCGTCCAAACCATTGCGTCGAGAAATGGCTTTCTGGAGTGTTCTAGGGTTAAAGGTTTCGGACTAGAAGGAGAAGACGCTGAGCCTACTGACAGGGCGAAAGCTCTTCCTGGGAGTTGTTATAGATTATAGATAGATATAGGAGGAATAAAAGATTTAAGGTTGTCCTCATTTCACAAATTATTTCGAATAAAAAGTATCTCAGAGGATCGTTTTGTCTCCAAATTCAATTGCTCAAATCCACTATCTAGAACCTTATATGTTTATTACACTGAATGGGTAGTTTTTCTAGTACCATTCATGATGGTCAAGAGGAAATTGAACAATGAACAATAAAACCACAAATTCTAATAAACAAAAATCATTTCTCGAACACTTGCAGATTTATTTTTCCCCATTAATTATTTAAGATATAATAACGGTTTTTCTTCTTCGGAAAACCGTAGAACAAATTTATTTCTTTTAACACTGATGCTCTGTCTGTCTGTCTGTCTGTCTGTCTGTCTATCTGTCTGTCTGTCTGTCTGTCTGTCTGTCTGTCTCTCTCTCTCTCTCTCTCTCTCTCTCTCTCTCTCTCTCTCTCTCTCTCTCTCTCTCTCTCTCTTTCTCTCTCCATCAACTCCTCTATGTACACATCTAACTCTTTGATAAGAATTAATTTTGGTAATTTGGTTGTATTTCTTTAACATTGCAAAAAAAAAATGATTCTTGTAGAAAATAAAGAATTCCAAAATCTCTAACAAAAATAAAGAGAAAGAGTAGGGATAATCAACCTCTGATGAAATGGTTGGGCTACCCTAACATACGATCTTTTGCAATCTTCGAATCTATCCTAAACCCAAAGTGTGTGTAGTGTAGTGTAGTGTAGTGTAGTGTATGTAGTGTAGTGTAGTGTAGTGTAGTGTAGTGGTGTAGTGTGTGTAGTGTAGTGTAGTATAGTGTAGTGTAGTCTAGTGTGTGTAGTGTAGTGTAGTGTAGTGTAGTGTAGTGTAGTGTAGTGTAGTGTAGTGTAGTGTAGTGTAGTGTTGATCTTTACAATTTTACGAGTCTATCTTAAACCCAAAGTTTATTCGAAAAGAGAAATAATTTACGAGTCTCATCGTTTCCATCTTTGCTATTACTGGTTATTGTTGCTGTTGGATGTTACTGGCTGGTTGGCTGCTATTGGCTATTGGCTACGCTATTGCTGGCTGGTTACATAGCTATTGTTGCTGGCATATACACACATTGTTACAGCTAGCTAGCTGAAGAAGCAGCGGGGCCCGAGCGAAGGTTGCAGCTGAGCGCTGCGCTATTGGTTGGCGCTGTTAGCAAAGAAGAAGTTATTATATACATACTGGCTATGCGCTGGCTGCTGCTGGTTGGTTGCTTGTTATTGATGATAAACAGACAGAGAAGATTTGGCCCTGTAAACAGTTAGTACGGAAGGATACATTATTAACCTGGAAGTTAGAAACAGAAAAATTTAATATGGTTGTTATTATATTATTATTACATATATATTACATATTTATTTATGGCAAAGAGTGATATATGGAAGGAAAGAAAGGCTGTTGGCTGTTGGCTACTGGCTGGCTGGCTGGCTGTTGCTGGGCATGGTTGCTACATACTGGCTGCTGTATACAGCTGGCTATTGGCTATTACATGGTTGGTGCATTTCCATTTCCATGCATGCCATATGGGCAGCTGGCTGGCTGGCTGGCTGGCTGCTACTGCTGGTTGAGCATTGGATGTTTGTTGGAATGCCTGGAATGTTAGCCATTAGCATGTATTGGCTACAAGTTGGCATTATTGGAAGATACATATATATATAGCTATTATATTATTATTACATATTATTATTGTTGTTGTTAAAGATAAATAAACATATATATATATATTATTACATATTATTATTATTGTTGTTGGTAATTATGGTTGTTGCTATTATTGTTTATTACATATTATTATTACATATACATATTATTTCCATTTCATTTCATAGCATACATATTATACATTATATTATTGGTTGCTGGTTGGCTGGCTGCTGGTTGGCTGGCTGCATATTACTGCATGGCTATTGGCTGGCTATTAATATTACTGGCTGGGCTGGCTACTGGCTCATCTCATGCACAGCAGCAGCAGCTGGCTAAGGCTGGTTACTACATATTAGTTGTTACTATTGCTGTTGGTTGTTACATATTGGTTGGTTATACATAGCTATACATTATTACTATTATTATTATTATTATTTAGCCTATATATATTCAATTGTGGTTCCATTTCAAAATTGAAGCTGGCTATATGGTTGTTATTGTTACTGGCTATGTTATTATTGGTTGTTGTTATTGTTATTGTGGTAAAGATATATATATAGATTATAGTTACGTTATAAACATATTAGAGTGAGTTATGATATACATATGCAATATATTATTCTTATTATTATTATTATTATTATTATTATTATTATTATTATTATTATTATTATTATTATTATTATTATTATTATTATTATTATTATTATTATTACACATATATTATTAAAAGTTTGCATTTTTCCTGTTGTCTATGATCCGATATTTGTTTCATATGGATTTTTTTATGCTGAATTCAAAAATCGTACTGGGTTTTGTCTGTCACGTTCATATATAATATTATTATATATATAAGAAGATAAATAGTTATATTATTGTTAGATATTACATAAAAGTGTTGCTGGTTTCACAAGCATATATTATTATTATTATTACCATATATATATATATATAGATATATATATATGTTTCTATAAATATGTGATACATAAATTTGTTTTTATTTAAAAAATATACACAATAAAACCAAAGAAATAAATCTCTTTCTATATAAATTCAGAAATAAAAATAAAAGCAACATCCGGAAAAATGGAATTACATCTTTGTCGGATATATTCTCCATCATATGTTTTTCGGTTTTTTCAGTTTTATCAGTTTTTGTCAGCCGAGCCTCTTCGCCTTAAATTTGATTTTGTTTTATGCTTTATAATTTGGATTGTTTTCTTAATATCCTTTTGTATTTTTTTGGTTCTTCCCTTGTTGTTAAATTCGGCGTACCACTTTCCAACTCGGAACGTATAAAAATAAACAGCTTCCACATGTGCATACTGGTATTCATATGCATTACCAATATATATATATTATGGTGCTATTATATTGTTATATATATAAGGGTTATATATACATGCTGGTTGTTGGGCGCAGCTATGTTGTTGGAGCGGGAAGGTTGTTGTTGGCGCTGGGCTGGCTGCTGCTGGCTGGCTGGTTGGCTACAAGGCTACTAAGGTGCTACAATATTGCTGATAGCATAGCATATACAGCAAGGCTATACTGTTATTGTTGCTGGGCTGCTGGCGCGGGCTATTGCTGCTGGCTGCTATTGGCTGCTATGCTGTTGGCAGCAGCAGCAGCAGCTGGTGCGAGCAGCGTTGTTGCTGGCTGGCTGGCTATTATTATTGCTATATTACAGTTATATATTTAAACATATATTATATATTATTGGTTATGTGCCATATACAGCATATTACATATTACATGGCTACGTTGCTGGCTGCTGGTTGCTGGTTGCTATACAGCAGCTGAAGAAGGTACTAGCATATACTGGCTGTTGGTTGCTGATATTAGCTGTTACATATATTACTATTATTATTACATACTATACGCATATACATACAGCAGTGCTATATTGTTATTTATTATATAAACAGGTTCCAATAATATTAACTCAATGAATAAAGCATATATATATATATATATACATATTATTATTACATACATATATTAGATATACATAAGTTATTATTATTATATTGCTATATTATTATTATTATAGGCTACTCAGTAGGATCTTTCACCGAATAGGTATATTTATTAAAATTTTGTATTTTGCCACTTTAAAAGTTTTTTTGTTTTTTTTTAACCAATAAGCATTAAGATAAAGTTACAGTCGCTTCAAACGGTTGTAATACGGAGAAGATAATTAAAAGGAATATTAAAGTTTAAATCTATGTAAACTAACGTAACTCAACATACCCTTACTTAACGTGCATCATAACCTAATGTAATTTAATTTTATATTCATAATTTATTTCACTTTGTATTGCTTAAAAATACACATCTGGCACCAAGAGCGCTTTGTAATATTTTGTTCGATAAAGAACAAAAAGAAAAACTAAAAATAAAGTGGATTTTTACCTCTTTTTCCCATGAAATATTTAGAGGAGAAAATCTTTGGTGAATGTCTTTATATATATATATATAGTATATATATATATATATATATATATGGTATATATATATATATATATATATATATATATATATATATATATAAACTACCTTTTTAACGTGCTTTATATCCCATATGCAGGGGGTAACACGGGGGACCATAGAAATCGAACTTTGCTATCCCAAACCAGCGCCACCAACGAGTTCGCAGTCGAGTTTTAATTCTCCCCAGGTAGATAAAACTCCAGCTGCTACGCGGAGGATTTGATCCAGCGTCCTCTCGCAAGGCGGCGATCAACCTCCGCGCCATGAGGCTACATATACAGCAAAGCAGCAGCAGCAGCGCATATGGGCTGGGTTGCTGGCTGGTTAAGTTGCTACAGTTAGTTGGCGTTGCATGCTGCTGCTGGCTGGGCTGGCTGGTTGCTGGTTATGGCAGCAGCAAAGAAAGAGCTAGCAGCATATGCTGGCATACAAGGCTAAGGTTGCTATTACATATATATAGTTATATATATGAGCTATGTATACAAAGCATATATATTATATACATATATATATACATATATATATATATATATATATATATATATATATATAGCAGCATATATATATATATATATATATATATATACTAATTTCACTTTTTACATCACAAGCTCAAGAAAATCGTAAGAATGTGCAACGGAAAATAAAGCAATCTTATTGATAGAATAAAAAATTTCAATTTTTAGAGTCATTTCCTTCCGTTTGGAAGAATATATGACAATTCAGAAAGGAAAGTGAAGAATTTCTTTGTTTGGGAGAATTTTTGCCAACTCATAGCAGGGCATAGAATATGAAAAGCTTTTTAGTTTTGATAAATAGATCTTTTCGGACAACTATAAATATAATTGTGTCAACCATATATATAGTTATATAAGAGTATATATATATGTAGTATATATATATATATATTATAATTGTTATATATATATATATATATATATATATATATATATATAGTTATTATATATATATATATATATATATATATATATAGATAGTTATAAGGTTAAGCAAGGGCGGTAATTGTTGACCAGAGGCTTCGTCACCCCTGATTTTTATGAAAATCGCAGGATATGCTCTAAAAAAATTAATGAGCTATCATGAAAACGAAAATTGTCGCGCTCTAAAAGCTACAGCCTCAAAGTTGTTAAAAATCCCATGACTTTCAATATTGACGATCCAGGTTAGGTCTCATTTCAGGCCCTCTAAGTCAGGTTATGATAAGTTTTGTTAGGTATACACAGAGAAAATCTATGTAGAATTAACAAATCTTATCATAACCTGAACTAGGATGGCCCTAAAACGAGCACGAGGCCCACTAATTTTTATTATAAGAAAGTCTATGGGAAAATTTTTAACTTTCAGAGGCTGTAACTTTTTTTCCTAAAGAGACTGCCGATTTTCGCTTTCACTATTCTTCATTATTATTTTTTTTAGAGTATATCCTGTGATTTTCAAAAAAAAAAAATTTTTTTTTTAATAACAAATCCTATGGGGTTTTTTACAACTTTGAGAGGCTGTAACTTTTTTTCCTAAGGAGAGCGACGATTTTCGTTTTCACTATTCTTTATTATTTTTTTAGAGTATGTCCTGTGATTTTCATAAAATCGGGGGTCAATTTGGATGTAATTACCAAGTATGTATATATATATATATATTATATATATATATATATATATAAATAGCCCGTTGTAGTTAGTAAGAAGTATATTTTATTATTGTTGCTATATATATATATATATATATATATGCTATATATATATATATATATATATATATATATATAAGAGCCTGTATTAAACTTACCAAAAGCAGTTACCAGCATGATATCTCGAAAACTACGTTATGTACCAGAAACCTAATGACATATTTGGAATCAGCGTATGAAATTTGTATGAAAAATGGATTTTTTTGGGGGCTTTTTAGGGGATCGAGCCAATGGTGGGACAATCCCACCACGTCGTACTCTGGACCCCGACTACTTCCAATCCTTGCTGTTTACCCGGGTGGTGGCCTGTTTGGGTTTAAAAAGTAAAAAAATTTCACTCTTTGCCGGAACGAAATCATGTCTTCGCTTAGCATCGAAGGAGAATCTTGGGGGGTTGGGGAGTCATGTCTGAGAGATTTTGGGGGAAGGGTACTTTCTCTTTATTTTTCTTTCGCTAAAGTTTTGTTGCCAGAGTCAAAAATTTAACTTCTTGCACAATTAAATTTTTTTTGTATATGTTATTTTAATTAAACGATTTTCTCAACTAAAATTTTATGAGGATTCCAAATATGTTGATTTGTTACGTGGTAGAAGACTCACTTTTTACGCTATCATGTGGGTGCTTAGGTTTATGTTTCCCATATATATATATATATATATATTGGTTATATGAAGGGAGAGAAACAAATCATAATAGCAGCATGGAAGAAAGAAAGAGCAAAGATATATATATTGTTAGTTATTGGTTTACATATATGGTTATAAATATATATATATATATATATATATATATTATATGTTATTATTATATATATATATATATTGTTATTATATAATATTATATATATTGTTATATACATATATATTATTATTGGGCTATATTAGTATATTATTACATATATATATATATGTTATTACAGCATATTTGAGTTATATACAGTTATTACTGGATACATATGGTTACATATTATTGGCTGCCATATTACAAAGTTGGTGTTATAAAGAATACTGCTATTATTACATATATTATTGGTTATTATATAGTTATATATATATATATATATATATATATATATATATTTCCAGGATTTGTAAAATTTTTAGGATTAATGAAAGATAATGATTCTGTTAGTACATTGGAATCTGAATCGGAATCGGCAAAATTATACCGATTCTTTGACCGATTCTTTGGTATACAATCTGAAAATAATTTTTATTCGATCTTTATGATATTTTAAAGACAATATTTCGAAGTCTGCCGTATTGATTTTTAATTTCAGTTCTTCCTTAATTCTATTTAATTAAAGAAAATTGGATTGAGCGGCGCATCTTTACGTAGAGCATAAGATATCATGTTATGATTTTCAGACATGCAGACATCTGGCAATGTTTCGTTAGTCATGTTATGTAATATATATACCCGTGAACTCGTAAGTGAGCAGTGAAATATTTGCCTTGTAGGCTTGTAATAATTGGAGTTATTGAATATAAATGCTATCCTTCGAGTTTCACCTTTTACGTATCTCACACAGCATCTAATATAAGTGATTGTCTTCAAAATGTTATGGAAGAATTCAATATTCCTGGTTATAAAATTCATGTTATAGTAAGGATAACGCACCTAATATGGCTGCAAGAGTTACAAAATCAGGATTCCAGGAATTACCTTGCTTTTTACACTCTTTGACACTAGTTCTCAAAAATATATCCATATGCAAACAAATCGTAGGTCATTTTAATCACTCGTCTCAATCTATTGCCAAGTTATGAAGAATATCAAACTAGATTTAATTTACCACAGCACATATTTATTCAGGATGTACAAACCAGATGTAACAGCCAGCATAATATCCTTTCAAAAATTTTGAACAAAAGACAGGCTCTACCATATTGCAGTGATCATCTCAAACCTGCTTGCTTAGAAAGAACGTTCTTGAAAATTGCTAAAAATACTTAAAAATTTTGTTGATTGTACAAATTTATTGAGCCACAAGGAATCAATAGCATCGGCAATAATCCCAAATATGAAAGTGATTTGAGATTTTTGAAAAGAGTCAGAAAAAAAGACTATTTGAGGGACTTGGTTCTACAGTATCAGCATGGAAAAATTCAGAAAAAAAAGATTCAGCATTTACTTTACTGATAAGAATCTTGTGTTTGCTACCTCTCTTGATCCACGCTTTAAAACTGCATTCCTTGAGGATGAATATAACAATAAAAAGTGGAAGATATTCTAACAATGGATGTGCGAAGATATGTTGTATAAAGGAAAGGAAAATAGTTTCACTACTTTAAACCAATCTTCAGATTTTTTTCATTTATCAACAGAATAGGGCGAAAAGGTGATACTGAATTGAAAGCTGTTTTCTGGAATTTAAAGAGAAAAGACTTAAAAACAGCAAAGAAACTCATTCCTAAGGAAAAAGACACATATATTAAAAAAATTGAAGATTTTATAATAGTAGAAATCAGCCAAAATATTTATTAAAAATTCAGAAAGTCCCTTTCAATGGTGTTCGTCGAATAAAGGTACCTTTCATCAGTTGGCTGTCCTTACTAGAAAATATTTAAGCTCGCCTCCTTTTTCCGTGGAGTGAAAAATTCTTCAGAATTGAGGATCAGCTATTCTCCTTAAAAGAAATCGATGTACTCAGAAACGGTGAATATGTTATCGTTTTTGCACTACAATTTAAGAGTCATTCTTTGACTACTAATAATGGTAATTTTGCTTCAAGATCTTACTTTAGAAAATAAAAGAAGGATTTTTTAAACAAAAATGACAAATTGTTCATTTATTATAAGATTTTTAAATATTGCTATTATTTTTCAGTGTTTAAATAAATAAAAGGTAATTAACTAATTATTTCTTTAGCAAAGATAAAAATATAAGAGAATTCTATAACATTAATTTATAAGGTTTTAAATATCTAAAATTAGTTGATTTAGCAAATTAGCATATATATATATATATGGTTATAAGCAGCAAAGTTGGTTATATATAGCAGTATTATATATATATATATATATATATATATATAATATATAGTATATATATATATATATATATATATATTGTTGGTTATAAGGTTAGTTATAGTACAGTATATATATATATATATATATATATATATATATATATATTAAGAATTATTTATATATTAAGGTTATTGAAGTG
>JABUQX010137138.1:7500-25347 GCA_015478945.1 Trachelipus rathkii | reverse complement strand
TATATATTATTGTTATATTATATACATATTATTATAAGTTATTTGTTGTTGCTATATATTATTATATATATATTATATATTATTATTATATTATACACATATATTATTATTATTGGTTATATATATATAGTTAAATATTATTATTATTATTGGTTGTTATTATATTATTATTACATATATTATACATATATATATATTATTATTACATATATTTATTATTACATATATATATATATTATATATGAGAGTTATTATATATATATATATATTATTACATATATATATATATATATACATGATATATATATTGGTGTTGTTGTTATTACTGTTGTTACATGCTGTTAAGGCTGGGCTACATACATATATATGGTTGTTGTTATATGTATATATATTATACTATATATATATATATATATATATATATTATATATATATTATATATATATATATATATATATATTATATATATATATATATATATATATATATATATATATATATATTTCATATATATTATACATATATATATATAGAATATATATATATATTATTATTATATAATATATATTATATACATATATATATATATATATATACATATATATATATATATATATATATATATATATATATATTGGTTATTATTGTATACATATAGATATATATACATATACATATACATATATATATGTAGCACCACTGTAACTGTAAAAATCTTAATTTATGTTCGTACTTATGCTAAGATTTGCGCGAGCAAAAATTCTTAGCATAAGTCGAATTAAATATAAACCCGTCCTTGTTGAGGTACCCTTTCAGTCAGATTAAAGCAGTCTATTAAGAACCTGAATAAATCTCACTCAAGATACTCTCTCCAGAAATCCTCCCGCCAAGAGAGATAAATTTTAAGGAAAAGGCTGCGACTTGAATTTCAATCACAAATTTTTGCTAAACGAAGAGTCAGAGGCAATTGTGAAAAACGCACTGGAAAAGGCTGCGACTTGCAATTCGTCTACAAAGAGTATCTCAACAGAAGGGACTTGTTACTTTTATAATTTCATTGTATATTTAATTTATACAAACAAACACGGTCAATATGGGATTTTCAATGATCTCTTATATAGGTGCTTGCCTTAATAGTTTCACCATTTAGCAAAGGTCAGTCTCAGTATAATTGGTGAACTATAATAATTCGGTGAACTTCGATCACGCCTTCTGATAACCAAAGAAAAACGAACAAAATGAAGAAAAAACTACAATAATACAAAATCCCAATCAGAACACCCGAGAAAATGACTAATTTTGGATTATGATCTTCACCTTTTCACAACTCTCAGTTCGAGGATTCATCGCTAGACATAGCAACCTTCCTTTTTCGGCATGGATTTCTTTCATCATTCAAGTTTGGATTATGGGCAGAAACTCATTTTTGAATTCCACTACGAACTTTGATTCCTTTTCGAATTCTAAATGGTTCTGTGACCGCTCCCTTTTATGTATGAAGAAATTTTTCAAATAAAGGACCTAAATTTCAAGCAACTTCCTCCGATGCAATCTTCCTTTACTAAAAGGATTTCTCACTACAAGAGTAATTATGTTTTGAATTCATTTTTGGATTCCACTTTACGAACTTTGATTCCTTTTTGAATTCTAAATGTTGTGACCGCTCCCTTCTATGTATGAAGAAATTTTTTTCAAATAAAAATCTTATCTAAAATATCGCCTCTACATATGTCAAGCAATGCTTCTCTCGTAACTACAGCTTGAACTACGCGCGCATTGGTCAAATCATGGATACAGAATAAATGCCTCTTATACTGGACCTTTGAATGCAGTGGTCTGAATTATGTGGCCTATAGAATGGTGAAACCTAATTGTTCCATATCAAGAATTATGTATTAACATTTTTGTATTTTTATGCATTTAAATTGTTTGTATGTTTGTTTATATCTAACGGATATAACCAAATATGCTTGTGTTTAATTGCACCTTTATTTTCTGTATATATATATAACATTATTAAATTTTTATGGATTCAAATATTTATATGTGTTTAGATCTTCGGATGTAACCACTATGCTCGTATTTGAATATTCTTTACATTTAATGTATACTATTTTCAAATGTTTATATGTCTGCTTATGTCTTCGGACATAATTAGATATGTTTGCATTTGAAAGTATAACATTTAAGTATTTTAGTTATTATTTTTACCCTATTGAAATTAATGTTTGTGTGTATTGTTAAATGCCCACAAATATATAATTTGAATGAAGGTTAATTTTTATATATTGTATAATTATTATAACATACTTTTCACTCCGTGTTTATATGTTATAGCAATGGAAAATTCTATTGTAACTTTGTAAAATTTTTTACTTATAGCCTGTACTTATGCTAAGATTTGGTCGAGCAAAATTTTTAGCATAAGTCGAAATGAAATAATATATAAACCTGTCCTGTTGAGGTACTCTTCAGTCAGATTAAAGCAATTATTAAGAATCAGAAGAAAATCTCTCTACTCAAGATACTCTCTCTCCAGAAACCTCCCATAAGAGAGATAAATTTTACAGTGCTATTATGAATTTGAATTTCAATCACAAAATTTTGCTAAAATATAAATGAAAGGCCAAATTCTTAAGCACACTGGAAAAGGCTGCGACTTGCAATGTCTACAAAGAGTATCTCAACAGAAGGGACTTTTGTTACTTTTATACTTCATTGCATATTTTACTTATGTTAAATAAAAACATCATGGATTTCTAAATTACCATCCTCTTATATAGGTGCTTGTTTAAATAAGCTAACATTTTGAAGTGGGAGCCAAACTTACACAATATAACCCGTGAAGAACAACTATGAACTTCGATCACGCCTTCTGATAACCAAAGAAAAACGAACAAAATGAAGAAAAATACAATAATACAAAATCCCAATCAGAAACTAAACTCCAATTAATTTTGGATTATGATCTTCACCTTTTCACAACTCTCAGTTCGAGATTCATCGCTAGACATAGCAACCTTCCTTTTTCGGCATGACTTTTCACTGGCTCCAGCTGATTACAAGTAGAAACCCACTGAAATTCACCATGAACTCTGATTCCTTTTCGAATTCTAAATGGTTCTTGTGACCGCTCCCTTTATGTATGAAGAAATTTTTTCAAATAAAGGACCTAAATTTCGAGCAACTGCCCTTACATATGTAACTTCCTTTACGTATGGATTTCCTTTCATCATTTTAAGTTGGATTATGGGTAGAAATTCATTTTTGGATTCCACTACGAACTTCCTTTGATTCCTTTTCGAATTCTAAATGGCTCCTGTGACCACTCCCTTTTATGTATGAAGAAATTTTTCAACTAAGGGACCTAAATTTCAAGCAACTTCGTCTCTACATGTCAAGCATGTCAAGCAATGCTTCTCTCGTAACTACAGCTTTGAAAACTATGTGCGCATTGGTCAAATCATGGATACATACAACGCGCCTTATACTGACCTTTCTTTTGAATGCAACGGTTCATCTATGGCTCTTATATAATTCGTAAACTCAATTGTTCCATATCAAGCAATTATGTATTAACATTTTTGTATTTTTATGTATTTAATAAAGTTTGTATGTTTGTTTATATTCAACGGATATAAACTAATATGTTTGTGGTTACACCAATCTTTAATTTTCGGTATATAATATTGTAAATCTTTTATGGATTGAAATATTTATATAGTGTGTAGATCATCGGAAGTAACTAATTATGCTCGTATTTGAATATTCTTTACTTCATGTATACTATTTGTGCTTTAAATGTTTGTATGTCTGCTTATGTCTTCGGAAATTTGATATGTTTGCATTTGAAAGTATAATAAGTATTTTATTGTTATTTTTGCAATTCCCATTATAAATATTTTTATATGTTTGTGTGTAATACAAATGCCCACAAATATGTATACATTTGAATTAAGGTTTTTATATATTGTATAATTATTATAATATACTCTTCACTCCAAGCTCCGCGTGGGAAGCAATGTAGTACTCCATTGTAACTTGTAAAATTTTAATTTATAGCCTGTACTTATGCTAAGTGATTTGCGCGAGCAAAATTTTAGCATAAGTCGAAATGAAATAATATATAAACCTGTCCTGTTGAGGTACTCTTCAGTCAGATTAAAGCAATTATTAAGAATCAGGAAGAAAACTCACTCAAGATACTCTTCAGAAATTCTCCCGGCAAGAGAGATAAATTTCCATGGTGTTTATGACTTGGAATTTCGATCACAAATTTTTGCTAAACGAAGAGTCAGAGGCAATTGTGAAAACGCACTGGAAAAGGCTGCGACTTGCAATTCGTCTACAAAGAGTATCTCAACAGAAGGGACTTGTTACTTTTATACTTTCATTGCATATTTTACTTATGTTAAATAAAAACATCATTTCAAATATGGATTTCTAAATTACCATCCTCTTATATAGGGTGCTTCTTGCTCTTAACAAGCCAAATTATTTATAATCATACCTAGCAGGTATATATATATATATATATATATATATATATATATATATATATATATTTAAGGGTGTAACACCCCATTACATATATATATATATATATATATATATATATATATATATATATATATATATATATATATATATATATATATATATTGGTGTAACACCCATAAATATTTGATAACTACCAATTTAAGTATTGCTTAACAAATTAAACATCAAAACTATAGAAAATAAAAACAAAAAAAATTTGCAAGTTATATATTTATTCAATTATATTAAATTATTTGTAAAGTTTTGATATTCATTTAATTTTTTTATATATTTTTTTTTATATATTTTTAAATTTTAGCGGTAACTAATGATTACATTATAATGGTTTTACCTGCTGAAAAAGATGTTTGGTAAGAAAGTTTTTTATGAAAATTTTGAGATAACTTATTTAACATTCAGTTTAAAAATTTAAGGTAATGAGTTTTTGATCAAACTGCCTTAAAACTTTAATGTAATCAAAATACCAAGACCTAACTACACAACCTTTCCTTAATATTCTTCCTCCGAAATCTTCACATACATTTGTTTCTGTCCATTTGATAAGATGCCAAAGAACATCCGTTTCTCTATCAGTACAAAGATTGAACACAATTTATATAATAAGATATGATCGGAAACTGTAAATAAAATTCTTTATTATTTAATTGCTTATTAAGTAACTAATATTTAAAATTCTACAAAAAATAATCTATTCTCTTATGTTAATGTTGATTTAATATTTTACTTTATTAATATTTTTTTTCACTTATAATGAGTTTAAGAAACTTTATGGTATCTTTAATTTTTAAAGCTTTTTAAATAAGATTATGACATTAAAAAGACCTTTTCGATTAGTTTAACTATGTGATTTATAAGATAAAAAACTAGTTAATATATTTTTCTAACTTTTAATAGCTAAAAATAATTTTAAAATATTTAAACAGATATTGTCCCTTAAACTCATTATTATTATTATTATTATTATTATTATTATTATTATTATTATTATTATTATTATTAATTTTGAAAATCGCTTATCTAATAAGTATTACACCATTTAACAGGTTTTAATGTTCAATAATCGTAATTAAATTTTAATATTAAAACCCTAAATTTTCAACTAAAGAGTAACTTTAAATTACTGAAATGAAAAAGAAAAAAAGAAAAAAAAACATTCCCATTGCATAGCATTTTAATCGGCAGCATAAAAAGTTTTTGTGAAAATTTTCTTGATATTAAATTTAAATTATTTTAAGAATAAAATTATTGTTTAGAAATACATTCATTTTTTTATGTAACATGAACGACCAAGCATATCCAGCAACACAACATCCTCTACTTCCTTCATATCCTTTTCAATGTGAATATAAATTATGTTTTCGCCGTTTCCAACTAGCAATCACCATAATTTAACAGCAAGTTTTGTGCCTTTTTTTAGTGTGTCTGTATGTGGGTAGGTGTAGGGGGTGGGGGAGTAGGGTGAGGAATCTTAAAATCTTGATGCAGATTCAAACTCCGATACTGCGGTGTTGTGAGCTGAGATTAATAATAATAATAATAATAATAATAATAATAATAATAATAATAATAATAATAATAATAATAATAATAATAATAATAATAATAATAATAATAATAATAATAATAATAATAATAATAATAATAATAATAATAATAATAATAAT
This sequence comes from Trachelipus rathkii, assembly GCA_015478945.1. NCBI lineage: Eukaryota > Metazoa > Arthropoda > Malacostraca > Isopoda > Trachelipodidae > Trachelipus > Trachelipus rathkii. The sequence continues at coordinate 19,123 of JABUQX010137138.1, read as the reverse complement.
AATAATAATAATAATAATAATAATAATAATAATAATAATAATAATATGTCCGTATTACAGTTTGGAAAGCGCTTGACAGAGCCAGACATATGATCGAGGTTAGGGTATTTTTTGCTTGTAGTTTATGATAATCCAGATTTCATGAGGAATGTGTGATTCGAAAGTCATATTCATTTGGACGGTTACATCAATCGGCATACAACTCGCTTCCCTGGTTTTGTGTGGTCTGAAGGTATCTTCCAGAAACCGCTCCATAGTGCACGTTTCAAGATATTTTGTGTTGTCTCAACACATGGTCTCTTAGGACAGGTCCCTATTTCATTGAAGATGAGGAAGTAAATACTCTTACCGTCAACCAAGAATGCTACAAGGATCGACATGTTGATCGGACCAGGAATTGGTTATTTTTATTTATTTATTTTTTTATTAGATCGTTAGGAAAAAATAATGTATTTATTAATGTTAAGTGTTAAAAAATTGTTTTTGAAGTTGCTATATAGGAAATAATACAATTTCCATATTTCACATTTATAATATTTGTACATGGACGAAATTATAAATTATAGCGATAAAAACAGACGATTTTCACAGATTTCCATGAAATTTATGTGAAATCTTTGAAATGATCCGTAATGAAAGAAAATGTAAAAATAAATTGTTTAAAAAATGAGCCTGAAAAAAGTTATGAAATCTCCAAATTTCCTTTCTAAAACAAATTTCCAGCCAGATGCCTTTTTTAAATTATTTTTGTAGATTAATATAAACAAATGGTACTTAAGCTATATTTTATTGTTTTTCCAGCACGCACGGGTCGGGGATATAGGAATGGAAACACCCGCATCCGCATCCGCAAATATACGCATCCGCATCCGCAAATGTAAAAAACATAGATATACGTTATATATATATATATACGAGAGAGAAAATCTAGCAGTATAAAAATATAAATATAGATAGATAGAAACACATATATATATATATATATATATATATATATATATATATATATATATATATATATATATATATATATATATATATATATATATATATATATATATAAAAAAAAAAAAAAAAAAAATAAAGAAAGAGTTATAAAGATATATATATATATATATATGAGTTATATATATATATATATATATATATATATATATATATATATATATATATATATATATATATATATATATATTTATATTAGATTTGATATTGGTCTGTTCCTAGGTTGAACCGTAATTTTATTATAAAAAGGATGACCAAAGCCGGAATGAAGGTCATAGAACTTTATTAATTCAATATTTAAATCATCGACGTTTCGAGCCAAGTCTTGGCCCATCATCAGGATACTGAAAACATATGTATGCTAATATAAGTACAAATAGATAAACAGTCATATATAATTAAATATAAATGAATATAGGATGTGAAATAAAGAAAAATAAAATAAAATAAAAATAAAAATAAAAATAAAAATAAAAATTAAAAATAAAAATAAAAATAAAAATAAAAATAAAAATAAAAATAAAAATAACACAAAAGGGTGACTAGCATTATAACAATCAGTAAGCAAAATAATAACAGGGTATCGTAATAACGATTAAAATTAAGGTTGAAAATTTAAATTTAAATTATTTGTTGTTTGTATTAATGGAAATAATATAAGTCATAATATAAGGTCCATAATAATAAAATAATAATAATAATAATAATAATAAATAATAATAATAATAATAATAATAATAATAATAATAATAATAATAATAATAATAATAATAATAATAATAATAATAATAATAATAATAATAATAATAATAAATCACCATAGATAAAGATAAATAATAAGTAACCGATGTAGGGTTAATGAACAAAATGACACAGTAAACACACCTAGTATAATAGTAATAGAGTTGTAGACTAAGAGAAAGTTTATGTTAATTACGAGGTGAGAGATCAATAGAATTTGGTTGGTTGGCCTTTTAGAATATGAAAGTTTTATTTGTTAGGGAGTGGATGAATGGGAGGAATTGAATGAGGGTTTCAACTGTTTGATATAGAGGGACTCTAGAATTTTACGATCGGTGTCAGAGGAGGCTGAGCTAAGTATAGTAAAATCAGAAAAACGAAGCGGGTGACCTAGGTTGGAGGTATGGGATCTGATGGAGGAATGTTCAGGGGAGCTGAGAGGAAGGTTGGTGCGAAAGGATGTGCCCAGGTGTTTGTGAATTTGAAGTTGTAATTGAAGGCCTGTTTGGCCAACATAGCAGGCCTTGCAGTCTGCACATGTAAAGTTATAGACAACAGAGGATTTCACTAACGTGGGTAGTTTATCTTTATGGCGAAAAAATAAACCTATGGATAGGGGGTTTGTAGCGACAAGATGGGGTTGGAGTTGGGGGAAGAAAGTCAAGAGGAGTTTGTGGAGGTAAAAGATTAAGGATGGGTGGTAAAACCAACGAAATTGGATGTTGAAATAGACTTGAGTTTAGGTACCGTAGGGGTGGGGGTTATAGGTCTAAAAATATTCAAAAGGAAGTTATGTATAGAGGAATCGATAAGATGCTGTGGGAAATAGTTGAAGCTGAAAAAGGATTTAAGGTAGACTATTTCGAAGTGGAAATAATGCCAAATTGAGCAGATCTGGTATGCTCGGTGGAGATAAATGGTGATTAAGTTAGACAGGAGTTTAAAGGGATAGGAGCTAAGGAAATTCGTACCGAGGCGTGAGGAGGTAGGTTTACGATAGACTGAAGTGGTGAAGCCATTAGGGTTATGGTGGACTAAGACATCCAAAAAGGCGAGTGTATTATTTGTTCATCTTTGCTCTGGTGAATTGATGTTAGTGTCTAGTGTTTAAGTAGTTGAAAAGAGATCGGATTGGGATTTATTATTAAAGATTAGAAAGCAGTCGTCTACAAACTACAAATAATTTAAATTTTCAACCTTAATTTTAACCGTTATTACGATACCCTGTTACTATTTTGCTTACTGATTGTTATAATGCTAGTCACCCTTTTGTGTTATTTTTATTTTTATTTTTTTTTTTTTTTTTTTTATTTTTTATTTTTTATTTTTATTTTTTATTTTTATTTTTATTTTTATTTTTATTTTTATTTTTATTTTTATTTTTTTTTATTTTTATTTTTTTTTTTTTTTTTATTTTTATTTATATTTATTTATATATGACTGTTTATCTATTTGTACTTATATTAGCATACATATGTTTTCAGTATCCTGATGATGGGCCACGACTTGGCTCGAAACGTCGATGATTTAAATATTGAATTGAATCTTTTAAAAACTTCAGTCTCCTGTTAGAATATATATATATATATATATATATATATATATATATATATATATATATATATATATATATATATATATATATATATATATATATATATATATATTATTGTTATATATATATATATATATATATATATATATATATATATATATATATATAAATATATACTGTCGTGGAATGACGAACCATTAACCGTTGATGAAACAATATTGGAGTGAAGGGATGAATACTAAGACAATGTTCGAGGGCAGGTCCGAAAGCTCACTTGATTTTTAGAATTTATTTAAGACCAGTCCCAAATTGGTTACCTCTTAAAAGAGACAACAAAACTATAACGTTAATTCCTAGTGCGTTTGGAAAACTCACTACTTTGGATCTGGCGTTTGAAACACCAATCTCAAATTTAGAAGCAACGTCCTTTACAATAGATAGTCAATATGTAATGTCAATTTTTAAATACTTTAGGAAAAACCTCAGTTTCTTAATTAACTCCAGCAACAGATGAGAACAACTTTACCATTCGAGTTCAACAGAAAACTCGCTACTCATTGCTAGCAGTAAACGATTTTAACAAATAGTGTTGCCAAAATCCAGAATTTATTTGAATTTTATCCCATAACATTTCCCCCCATGAAGTTCCAAAGGTACTTAGAAAATCTTTAAACAAAACATGAAAAATATTACTCAAAGTAAGAAAATACATGATATCTTAAATAAGAACCCAAATAAATATATACTACTGAACCATCGTCATAAACGAGTGTTATTATTTTTCCTGCTAAGTCTATTTTCAATTTATTTTTCTACAAAAGTTTCCTCCCAAAAAATGGAGTACTCACATGTACCTAAAACGTGGAAAACTGATTCCTCAAAACTTTTACCATGGATTTTTAAACCCAGCATTACACTTCCTAAAGTCTTCAAAATGTTATCAGAGCCTGCACCTTTGATATACATTGTACTAAAAAATCGTGTTCTATTCCTAAAGACTGTAGAAGCTCTTCAAAAACTAAGCCATGTTCTGCTCCAGAACCCACAATTGTTTTATATATTTCTCCATTTATTTCAACATCTATATACAACAACTTCATTGGTCTAAGCACGTGACCTTTAAATGGTTCAGAGGATATCAAAACTGTCGACCTGTCTCTTATATATACCTGATCCTGATCCACTTGTTCAACATGGTTTTTATTTTCATCTAAATCATATTTACTTTGTGAAATATTTTCAACTTCATTCCATTTTCTTCTATTTTCCTCATTTATATCCTCTAAGTTTATATCTGTTTCCTTGAATTCTTATGCTGAAGATTCTTTTAAGAGTAACTGCATCTTGGCTTTGGACTATTGGCCATTGTATTTATGAACCCGAAATGTTATCGCAGCTTGATGTTAACCATATTTGATCTGCAAGACAAGTGTAGTTATATTTTGAGGTGTGGTATTGTATTCTTACAAACCTACCAGCCATATGAGACTCTTGGCTATACATTCCTTGAAGCTGACCAACCACCCTTTTAACAATGTCTTCAGATAATTTTGGCAAGCAATCTTTAGTAACATAGTCACAACTACCAACTCTTCCTTCATTGTTACGTTCCTGAACGAAGTTGGACAATTCTGCCTAATATGTTCCGATGCTCCACAACTGTAACATGCCTGATCACTCATTAGTTTATAATCTTGACACACTCTCATAAAATGCTTATTACTTCAGCATATTCAACACAACTTCAATCTTCTTCTACAGTTTTCATAACTATGGCCGGGTTTCTCACAATGACTACAAATCATAAGCCGTGTCTCCTCAGTTCTTGTCATTTTAGCTGGTGCCTGCCTAACAACATCACTGTACTTCACTTTACCCACACTTGAATTTTGAACACTTCCTCTTCTGTTTCCATGTTGCATAAACACTTCTACTGGAAGTGGAGTAGATGGTCTCTCACGAAAGCTCATATTATATTCATCATCACTACTTTCGTCCTCAATTAACATCTCCCTAACGATGTCGCATTCAGAATCATGTTTTTCAATCCCAATAAAATTGACATAATTAATTCTTTCTCTAATTCTTTTCCTAAGAGGCTTCGACACTTCATGTAAAAACTTTTGCATTAATAGTTCATCTCTTTCACTTTGACTCCCCAGCTTCACATTTTCAATTAAAGACTCCAATCTTAAAGCAAATAAATGTGGAGGCTCCTTTTCTTTTAATTTAGCTTTCGCAAAAGCGATATGCCCATCATCTCTCAATCCTTTACTCTTCGATTGATACCATTTTTTCATTTTATCGACAACCTGATAATATGACATCTTACCTGTGTTAATCGCATTAAATGATGCTTTTGCAGAGCCAGACAGAAGCGAACCAAGCTCTAATAACCATTTTCGTTGATTAGACCCACAACTATCTTCAGCGTAAGTCTCAAAATCATCTATAAACTCATTGAAAGGTTTACCGTCATTACTATTAAATGGAATAGGATTAAGCAAAATATTAGGATAAACAAGTCTCATTTTAGATAAATTACGTTTTTACTTTCTTTTTTCATTTTTACCAGTATGGCTGATTGGTACATCGCAATCATCAGATAGAACGTTCAGCTGCTAAATGCTCCGCCCTGGAATTAGTTTTCATTTTATCTTTAACTTTATAAACAAGTGGCACTGAAACACTAAACTTACCAAATGCTTCGGATGTAATCATTTTAGCTATTAAAATATTACCGACCGATTCCTATAAATTAAAATTTTTATATTTCCTGAATAGCCTTAAAAAGTTCATCAATTTTCGCTGCCCATGATCCAAGTGCTTCTTCATCTTCACCACATCCACGCCGCTCCATGATTTCATCCACATCGCTCATCATAGGAATCTGCGCAATGTATCTCGGTGGGACGTCCAAAAATATGACCCAATAACTGATGGTGAAATAATATCGGAGTGAAGGGATGAATACTAAGACAATGAGCAAAGGTAGGTTCGAAAGTTTACTTGATTTTTAGAATTTATTTTTGACCAGTCCCAAATTGGTTTCATCTTAAAGTAAACAACTAAACTATAACGTTAATTCTTAGTGCGTTTGGAAAACTCACTACCCTAGATCTGGCTTTGGAAACACCAATCTCATGTTTAGAAGCAACGACCTTTACAATAAAAAGCGTGAAGAAATGTCAATATTTAGATACTTTAGGAAAAACCTGTTTCTTAATGAACTCCAGCAACAAAGGAGAACAACTTTACCATTCGAGTTCAACAGAAAACTCGCTACTCATATATTACTCGCTATATTTTCATAATTATTATTATTACTCATTATTACATATTATTATTATTATTAATTATTATTATTCTTAGTTATTATTATTATTTTATTATTATTATATTATTATTATTTATTATTATATTATTTATATTATTATTATATTATTATATTATATTATTATTATATTTTATTATTTTTAATTATTATTTATTATTTTTTATTATTATTATTATTATTATTATTATTATTATTATTATTATTATTATTATTATTATTATTATTATTATTATTATTATTATTATTATTATTATTATTATTATTATTATTATTATTATTAATTATTATTAATATATTATTATTATTATTATTATATTATTATATTATATTATTATATTATTATTATTATATTATTATTATTATATTATAATTATTATTATTATATTATATATTTATTTTATTATTAATTATTATTTATTATTATTATTATTATTATTATTATTATTATTATTTATTATTATTATTATTATTATTATTATTATTATTATTATTATTATTATTATTATTATTATTAATTATTATTATTTTTATTATTATTATATTATTATAAATTATTATATTATTATTATTATTATTATTATTATTATTATTATTATTATTAGCTCACAACGCCGTATTACCGTTGGTTGGAGTTAGAATCTGCGTCATGATTTTAAGATTCTTCACCCTACTCCCCCACCCTTACCCACATACAACATAAAAAAAAGCACTTAAACTTGATGTTATATTTTGAACGGCGAAAACGTAATTCAAATTCACAGAGAAAAGGAAGTAGAGGATATGTTGTGTGGTTGGAAATGCTTTGGTTGTTCTGTTACAATAAAAAATTAATGTGTCATGAACAAAAAATTTACTCTGTAAAATAATTTAAATATAATTCAAAATTTTTTTCAAGAAAACGTTTTATGCTGCCGATTAAAAAGCTATGCAATGTGAATGTCTTTTTTTATTCATATTTCCAAAGTAGTTACTCTTTAATAAATTTTAATTGGAAATAAATTTCAGATAAATTTATTCGTTCAAGATAAAAGAAACTTTTTTATATAAGTAAATAATCTTTTATAATGTGCTTTTTTAAATAAATAATTTTAAATGTTAAAATTTTTCAATTTTTTTGGAAATCAATTTAAAATTTTGTAATTGATAGTAAATAAATTGTGGGTGTTCATTCATGAAGTAATGTGATTTCTTAACCATCTGAAGTTAATAATATTACTTTTAAATAAAACTTAAAACTAACCGGGGAGTGTTATTTTTATTTCCGACTGTAGTAAAGCGGAAAATACAATATAAATTATATATGGCGTTTCTCCCCGAATTTTTGAGGGAATGTGCCTACGTGCTGACCCCGCCCCTAGTTCAAACTATATTCTCTATGTCTCAAAACTAACACTTTCCCTCAGTGTTGGAAGGGCGCACACGTCCAACACATTCTTCAACTCATTTCAATTCTGCTCTCTCTTTACTTCTAGGAATTGCCTCCGTCTTATCTTTTCCGATTCTATTCTTGTGATCGGATGAGGGATTTCGGGTGGTCGCCTCAAACCTTGTTGAAATTTAGATTCTTTAAAAAACACAACTTCTACCAAATCTCCCTCGTCTAAGACACCTTCTAACTTGCCTATCTCTTTCGACGGTTCTCTCGTCTCTCCTGTTGACAATATAAAATCTTTGGCCTTAACATAAACAAAAAAATGTCTTGGGAAACCGCACATCACAACGGTTGCTAGGGCGGCCTCAAAGAAACTGGGAGTTCTGTTTAGACTGCGAGACTTTTTCCTCTTCTCAGTTACTCCAGCTATACAAGGGCCTCATCCGCCCTTGTATGGAGTACTGCTCTCATATCTGGGGGCTCTGGTCTCACCCGGCTTTTGGACAGGGTCGAGTCAAGAGCCAAAAGACTTATAGACTGTTCCGTACTTTCCACTTCTCTTGGACCCTCTATCTTTGCGGCGCGATGTGGGTGCTTTATCTCTTTCAGAGGTTACCGCAGCTGCAGTGTGCTCAAGGGAACTTTTCACTCCCGTCCCACCACCTTTACGACGCCTTCGTAACACTAGGGGTGCTGTGTCTGCGCACGAGTTTTGTGTTGATATTGGTAACTCCAGGCTAGTTCGCTGCGGTGCTTCCTTCTTTCCTGCCACCTCTGTTCTGTGGAATTCTCTTCATCTTCTGTGTTTCCTGCTGAATTTAATCTCCCTCACTTCAAGCTTGCGTCTGTGCTCATTTGCGTAATTTGGGTTAAGTGTGTACTTCTGAGGAGTGCAACACCCCCTCCTTGAATAGGGCTTTGCCCGTGAGTGGTGGTGACAACTGTAAAAAAAATATATATATATATATATATATATATATATATATATATATATATATATATATATATATATCATATATATATATATATATATATATATATATATATAATATATATATATATATTTTTTTTTTTTTGCTGTCGTTGTCTGCCGCGTTCTAGCCACCTAGGGTCGCCCTCATATTCTGCCGCCCTAGGCATTTGCCTAGTTTGCCTAGTGGTTAAGAGGGCTCTGTATATATATATATATATATATATATATATATATATATATGTATTATAAAAATATATATATCATATATATATAATATATTATATATATATATATATAATATATATATATATATATATATATATATTATATATATATATATATAATATATATATATATATAATATATATTATATATATATATATATATATATATATATATATATATATATATATATATATATATATAATATTATATATATAATATATATATATATATATATATATATATATAATATGGAAACCTGTGATTTGATAAGGATATTAACAGCATAACGAGGAAGGTATAGTAAAAATGGGAATTTTCAAGTTAGGTCTTGCATTTATGTTTTGTTGAAAGAATCACCAAAATGGACTGGCCCAAATCGTTCGAGACGAAATATTCTACATATCAAACGGTCGAAACGCTACTGAAATGTAATTTCAGGTGTCCTTAACGTCAACACATATTTTTTTTTTTGCAGCATTTTCTTAAAAGGTGTCGAAATCGTCGACACTAAATCGTATATATCAAATGGTCGACAGCGTTTCATCAAATTTTTTATAGCGCTAAAAATTTTTAAAATCGTTTTTTCGATTCATGTCGTTTTTAATTTAAAATTAATATCTTTTTTAATTTTTTAAAATTATTATATCGATTTCCGATTTATTTAGTATCATATATCAATTCATACGGTATTAATCTCAAAATAAATTTTTGTCTATACATTAAATTTTTTTAATTCCGATTCGCATACGCTTTGCGGACCTCTACAACAGTTATGAGATTACACCCATTTTCAGTTACGTACAAAAATATTCAATTACACATATTTCCTGCAGACACAAGTACTTTTCGGACCTGCAAAAGTTTTGAAATTACTTACACACATTTTCACATACACTTTGCGTACCTACAAAACTTACCAGGACTAAGCTAAAAGTATACCAAAAGAAAATGTTTGTAATTTACAGATATTATTTTAAAAAGTAGCAAATCGGTAGTAAATATTTATATTCTGAATTAAAATTGTTATTGCAATACCTAAGATTACATGAAACTCTATAAAGAAAATAAAAAATAAAAAAAAAATATTTAATTTTTCATAACACCCAAAAAGTATTTTTATAAATAAACAAAAATAAAAGTTAAAAATTTATTTTCTTTGTATTTGTGCATGCATAAAGTAATTAATAATTAGCTGCTTTCAAAGATAGAATAAATATTTATGGGTGTTAAACCCAAAATGATATATATTAGTGATGCAGGTAGCATCCGCATCCGCGGAGCATCCGCACATTATTAAAGATCCGCATCCGCATCCGCGCTTTGCCCTGCGGATGTTGCGCGGATGTTTATTGTCGAGATTTGATAAAGAATTTTATAATAAAAATACTTAAGATGAATCTGAAAAAGAAAATAAAAATGTAAATGAGTTGAAGGCAATTAGAAAACGGCATGATATTCCATATCTTAATGGTATCAAAGACACTCCAACTCGTTGGAATAGTACACTTCAAATCATGGAAAGAAGCATTGCTCAAAGAACTTCTTACTTTGTACGCCAGTTCGTATTCCAAAGTTAACAATCTTATTAATTTGGAAAATGACATCATATCACACTGCATTAAACTATTGAACCATTTGAAGAAACTACCCAAAAAATCAGCGCCTCTGCAGCTTCTGTCTCTTATATAATACCATTAATCTCAGCGCTAAGGAAGCATTTTGAACCATCTTCAAATGAAAATGATGACGGTTTAAAAAGAGTAAAATATGTAATTAAACTAGAGGTAGAAAAACTCTTTGGTTCTGTGGAAATTAATGACCTTCATACTATTGCAACTTGCTTAGATTCCCGTTATAAAGCAAGATTTTTTGTAACGATATTAGAACAGTTAAATCGTTACTTTGTGTTGCAGTTGAAAAACTTAATCCAAACAGTCTATTAATTCGACACCCATTTAAAAGGAAAAAAAAACAAAATCTACAGAACAACACGTTTCTACAAGTAAATTCATAACAGATTCACTTGAAGAATTTCTACAGTCCAGTAGTGAATGAAGAAACACACGCATTACCAAAAAGATGTAGTGCAAAAGGATTGAAAACTATCACCAAGAAAACGGATTAGATTCAAATGATGATCAATCATTTGGTGGAAAGTTAAGCAAAATGTTTAACCACGCTTGAGTAAACTTGCAAGGAAAACTTCAATCCGAACAGTCTGTTAATTAGCCATCCATTAAAAGGAAAAAAAATGAAATATACAGAACCAACATTTCTACAAGTAAAACAATAACAGATTCACTGGAATAATTTCTACAGTCCAGTTAGTGGATGGTAAGAAACACCGCCATTTATCAAAAGATTGCAATGTAAATGATTGAAAACTAATCCCAAGAAAAACGACTTGATACAAAT